>PHWZ01000223.1:0-60311 GCA_004379285.1 Botryotinia calthae | reverse complement strand
AGCACACTGCAACATTATAAAGCCCTAGTCTTTCCTTATTTCCAATCTGTTTTGTCGTGTGATAGTTAATCTGGTCTAATCCCGTGACCCGTTATCTTGTTACTGAATCCGTCGTAACAGCCTGTAGATCACTTCGAATAAGAGTTTCCTGATTACCTAGACTGTATACTGAGATCACATTACCTCTCGTAGTCCAGGCCACACCCGGCTGAGTAATAATGTCCCCATGACATTTTTTATAAATTCTAAATAAACTTTAAATAAAATTTTGAATGTAGAATTCTGTACAATAAAAAATTAGTGATTTTAAATAAAATGTGAATAAAATATAACTTTTACAATACTTTCGCTAGATAAATTTCATCATCTAAATGTTCAACCAGTGTTGTGATTTGATTGATTCAAAGTCTAAAAGTGGAGAAAAACACGATCGATTTTTAGTGTATTTTACAATACTTACACTTCCAACCTTTGTACATCGAAATGTGAACAATCTCTGTAAAAACATCCCCCTGAATACTGGCTGCAAGTGGCAACTTTAGTCATTTTAGCCGTATGCAAGACAATTAGGGCACTGGGGGATTACAAAACATGAGGCCCAGTCTCTGCTCGTGTCGTTAAGCGCCTTCCTAATTCGTTCTCATTTCCACAGCAATGTAAAGAATTGAGCAGGTGGGTACCTTAGCCTAGTGTTGGAGAGAATATCATGGTTACCCATCATTGGTGAGATAGTGAGGCTACTGAAGTGTGGGTGGGTTCTTGCCCCGGTGGAATCTGAAGAAAGGAAGTGGACGAGATGACGGAGAAAAGATCCAAGCTAGATCGAATATTCTTTCATCTTGTGGAGAGAATAAACAGAATATAAACAGCAACTAGTAGGAATTGGGAAGAAAGACAATCAGTTTGATTTTAGCCAGGCGATGACATTAGCTTAGGATAGGAAACTTATAAACCCAGACCTATTCTGGTAGTATTTGCACCAATCGGCCACGAGATATGGAGATAGAAAGCTTTGCACTATCACAGTACTTCCATAGCCAGTTCTTCGAGTGCTGCCTATTCTCATCAAGGCAGGACTGCGTTTTCTTTCCAGGTAACAGATCGTACTAGATTTAGCAATACTGGTGGCCTAGATATAATAGGTACGAAGCCATGAACCCCTGCTAGCAATTTGAAGTGCATGTAGAGTAACTAGAGTTGGTTCTTTGATGCCCTCAATTCCGAGCTAGATAGATCCAATGGCCGTTGTACGAGAATTTGGTACGGCTGAGCCACGATCACACAGTCTCTAATAAGCCCAGAATCTTGAACTTGAACTTGAACGCCTTGGACAATCCTTTCCGCTTTGCAAAAGTTCAAGTGCAATTTAGTTGATCATTTGAACCCACACTACTACTCTTAGGCGTTGCTACCAGCACCTTTAGCTTTGAATTACTTGCGGCCATTAAAAACGGTACCTCATGGCTATACTCACAAAAGATCGTGTCGACCTACCAGCATTTATTTGAGTGGATATCAGTAAAAATTGGTCTATGGAAGATCATAAACTCACGAGTTCTTTGCAGCATATCTTGTTCTTACCGTAACTATCTACTTCCAGGACTCTTTAACACAATAATCACGAAAACATTATGGGTCAACTATATGACAAACTCGAATGGCCCAGTTGATGTCACTTTTGAAATGTGTCTCAAATATCCTAACTGCAAATTACCCGGCATCCTACATCCCTCCATTCATATAGAAATGAAACACAACCCTCACCACAGAATACTCTCCCCTATCTATCAAGCTATCGATTGTGTGAAGACGCATAGTAAAGACATTCAGACGAGACGAACAGACCGTTTTCGAGATCAAAGTTTGTCATGCTGTGAAAGAACGGCTAAAGTGAAGCTCAAGTAATGAACGATATCCAGATTCATGCAGTCAAAGGTGATTACAATTTCATGACGCTGCTATTGGTGAAGATGACTAAAAACATGTCTAGACATCCAAACTACTCTTAGTGTGGCTATTATTACAGGAGATGTTTCCATAGTACGAGAATTACTTGAATATCATGACGCTGATGCCGACCTAGACAACAGATATTTTGGAAACCCTTTACATCTTGCAAGTTGCCGCAAGTTATGGACGAACTGATTTTTATTTTTTTCAATTCAAATTCTGCTTTGATATGGTTCAGAAGTGATACCAATTCGACCACATTCAATCTGTCGGTCAAAGGAATTCACGATGCACCTACAAAAATTCATTTGCACTTTCCGAAGCTCTTTACGAATAGTTCCGTTGAACGGCCATCTCGAAGCTGCAATGTTCTTTACGCAACCACGTTACAATACCATATTACCATATTTAGAAGAGGAAATCAAGGAAAATATTCGCGCAGTAGCTAGAAGGGGCAGCATGGTTTTAGTTTCAACTCCTCTCCGAGCCATTTCTAGGATTACTATCCTCGATTCTATCATCGATGATCTAAGGGAAATGAAGATGCTGTCCATTTCCATTGCAATCGCGGCGTTTCATTGGCAAGAGGCAGAGGGTACAGCACTGCACTGAAAAATTTAGCCTCATCTCAGAGCCAACATCATATCCTGCGTCTATTGTCGAGGAATGTGCAGATTTCGATAAACACATGGACAAAACAGCTTTGTTATATACTATTGAAAACGGAGATCTCCTAACTCTGCGTCTCCCAGTCGAGGCCGACTGCCCTGTCGAGATCATCAGAGACCGCTGAAACTATTGATTACAACTCTTCTCCAGCCCTTCCAGCAATGAAATGCGGATGCCCACATATTCTAGAGTACCTGTTCAGTATCAGAAGTGAAAATATTGATCTATTAGATGAAGAGAAACTTCCCCTTGGCTCGAGTGCCAGAAACGATTTCACGATTGGACGATATCCTCGCAGACATTCACAAGAAATATATCAGCTTCGGCATACACAGGGCAGACATCAAATCACCATAGCCTTTGAATCATTTTGACTTACACTCCCTAGCGAGTCATTACATGAGCGTAGGGTTGGGAAGTTTATGCTAGTTGAAGGAGGAAGAGGAGGGAAAGACTCAACTCATCCTTCGAAAGGTTGACTATGATCGGAAGTAGCACAGTACTTAGGTGATTAATGCATTGAGATCACACAACAGAACCATGTTCATTAAACCCCAGAAGAACATAGCTCTCGCTTAAAGAGTATTCATGCAACTTCGTGTACGATACAACAGTGTGCAGCCTTTACAATTGAGCAAAAGCAAGTAGAAATCAGGCGGGATCCCGAAGCATGAATGAACACGGGGGGGGGTTTGAAGGAAGAGAGAACATAACACGGACATCAAACATCAAAACTTCCAAGCGCAACCCTTACGGTGTTCTATAATACGAACGATACGGTCAATACAAGGGTGGAAACTCACTTGAATTGTTTGAAAGTTGTAAAGACGGAAGATGAGTAAATAGTGATGCACCTCAGGCATTTACCGATACTTCTGGAGTTATGAGCAAATCTTAGAGTTGGGGATTTATGCCCATTCTATCACCTATGCCTGGTCTAGCTTGGTAGATGAGTGGGATGCCAGCGCCAAGTTGGTTTGTAAAACACGTCATGCTATAGATGATATCTTTTGATTTCATCCAAGCTTATGTAGTTCATAATATCTGAGAGACGTAATATATCTGTTCAGACCCGATTTCCTAATACATGTCTCTGCGTTGAGATCCAGAGCTGCTGGGCTACCAACAACTAAAAGTTCTCACTGCAAGAGCCTACTACATTGAACGTAGAATGCAGACTCTCATTTACCCACATCATCAATCTGGTTAAGTAACGTGCACATATATGTCCGATTTTCATGACCCACTTGAGTACAAAAGAGTTACCAGAATCTCAACGCACCCATGTAAAGGTTGCGAGGAAGAATTTGAGGAAGGGTTATGATGCTGGCGTATGGTCTTGATGATTGGAATTCCCTGGGTTTGAGGACTTTTTTATCTGGAGTGAAGTTGCATTTATTCGCGACATCAATTCGGTCGGTGGTTGGCAATATGAGCAGGAGACTCGAACTTTTTCTGAACTGAATGTTTGAGTTATGCTTTGTGCATTACAGCGACTCTTTTCCTTGAATTTTGAGTAAATATCCCCCAGCGCCAGAAGCACACCTCATTTTCCTGTACATTTTATTCAACGATGAAGATTCTGTGTGTGAGCATGAGTGTTGATTGTGACCCAGACTGAAAGAAATGTCTTCTGGGCTCTCAAAAGACGCTTCTTTTTCCATGACTGCAATTGTGTTTGGCCATAGAAAACTTCGTATAGACTTCCTAGAAAACGCCGCAGACCATCGGATCATTCCCTCCCATATACTGTTGTACATTTCGTTTCACCAAAAGTCATTATGGTTTTTGACCAGGTGCTCCAGCCCCTATAACTCCTGGCATCTCTTGCGCCCCTTCAGCCTTCAATTTTTGCAATGTTTGTTCGCGCTGGTATTCCATTACTCTTCGTTTCTTGAAGTATTGAACCTGATGAGGGGGAGGGCGAAAGTCAGTAATGAGCCAATCCATAACAGCAGTTCGAATGTCTTTCTGCGACGAAAAAAGAAACTTACCCAGCTAGTTGCACAATTTTGGTCGAATACGCTCGCCTCTGATCCGCAAAACTTTTGTGCTTTGGCATTTTCTGTGAGGCTATCAATGATTTCATTTTTGTCCAGACACTTGAAGTATGCATCTCTTGCTTCCCAACATTGCGATCTTTGACTTCGGTCCGGTGCTATGGGCGCACCATCTGCACCGATCTTTGGAGGGGGCAGAGAGGTTTGTGAAGAGCTGAAAAGTCCCATGGTTAATTGACGAATAGAGTCAACGGTGAGACTTTCGAGAAATTGAGCCTTTACTACCTTCATGTTTCTATGCGGGACGGCAGAATAATTTGAGCTAGGCCTAATTGACTTCTCCGCTTTTACCTCCTCCCGGTGAGCTTGATAACTTCATCTCCAAAGAGCATTTTGGAATTCTCCCAGGGAGCTCATTGTATGCTTGAGGAAACCTAATGTTTCAATGGACTGACTCGTCGACAGCAGGACTCATATCGAATTGAATTCTAAGACAATGATATATTATCTTGCCTAGAACTCCTCCCACTTATTGAAGGATAAGCTTCGGAAAAGGGATTGTTTATCTGAATCCGGATAGCTCTATCTACCCAAAATAGAATATGCCCAGCGCCTTCAAAGCCATTGCTCTATCCAATCGCTCCATATGTAGGAAACAAAAGCATCGAAGAGAGTCAACACCAACGTTGCTGGGCATATCAATCGTAAGGAGCCAGATGAGTCCTATTTGGAGATCTGAACGACTTCCACCTTCATTGGCACCGTACGTTGCATATGTCGATCTTTACCTTGTGTATTACCTCACATTGTGTTGTGCAGGTCTGAGAGCAATACGCGACAACATTCTCTCATGTCACTGTCGCGTCTGCAACAAGCTTTGGTGCAGATTGCGCAGCTATTTCTTGTCGAGCGAAGCATCATGGCGAGCATGGTATCCTCGATGAGCCTGATACTGTTGAACAACGCATCCTCAATAACATCACGGAGTAATCATTGGAGCTCACCGGC
This sequence comes from Botryotinia calthae, assembly GCA_004379285.1. Classification (NCBI taxonomy): domain Eukaryota; kingdom Fungi; phylum Ascomycota; class Leotiomycetes; order Helotiales; family Sclerotiniaceae; genus Botryotinia; species Botryotinia calthae. The sequence goes on along the minus strand of PHWZ01000223.1, from coordinate 54,684 downwards.
GACAATTCCCCACTATCTAATTGCCTTAGGCGAACAATTCCATGGCCTTGGCCTCTTGCTCGCGCATAACATTTCCATATGAGGAACATTTCTCCCTCTCACCAATTTTTGACGACACAAGGAAGATCTCTCCCACGTCATGCTTGCACCATATTTGCTATTTGACTGATGAGTCCACTAACCTTGAAAGTTTCACTAATACTTCTATTCATAGATGAATGCGACACTCGACTACAGATAACATGTCTTTCCCGGACTTTTGTACTTCAAAATACCTTCATTGTTTTGGATGTGCATTTTACACCGATAATCTATTTCGCAGACTTTTATGTTATTGAACCCCTCTGTACTATCTAAGAGCCGATTGTGGCCGTTCCTAAATCAATATTTTGATCTGATGTCGTGGGCATGGTCATGGTTATGAATGGTTTGATCCCGGCCCCAAAAGGTCGAGTTCGAACAAAAGTTGGGCATAGATATCTCGAAGCTCTACAATCCAAGGTAAATGGAGGTTATCGCAGCTCAAGCTCGTCATCTTCAGATGATGGCGTGCAAAATTCTGCGGGATTGAATCTATTGGTTCTGGGTATCACGTCTGGAACTGCTATGGATGACATTGATTTTGCGCTCTGTCGCTATACACAAGAGTCTCCAGAAGCACCACTGCACTTGGATCTTATTCAGGTATACAGGAACATTTATTCTACCAAAATAAGAAACTAATATTTCCTAGTATGATTCAGTTGTCATGCCTTCGAAGATTCGATCCGAGATACTGTCCATGTTACGAGAAGATGCCGCCCCGCCAAGTATGTTATCACAAATGGATGCAGAAATGGGACATACTTTTGCGAACGCTATTCATATATTCGCACATAAGCATAGAATTTCAGTGGATGACATTGATTTGATTGGATCTGGTGGACAGCTCGTTACCCTAACAGGTGCTCCACCACGGGGACAACATCGATCGAACATGTGTCTAGGAGAAGGGGCTGTGATATCTGCAAAAACCGGCGTAACAACTGTTTCCGACTATCGAACGGCAGAGCAAGCAGTCGGCAGACAAGGTGCTCCTCTATTCGCGTACTTGGTCGGCCTCCTACTTCACCATCCTACCAGATTACAGATTTGTATAACAATCGGAGGCATCACAACTATATGTTTCATCCCATCGGACAAAAAGGGCGGAATAGACGCAATGTACGATTGGGATACGGGGCCGGGCACTTGTATGATTGATGCAGCCTATCGTCACTTTGGCCTCGATCCTCAAAAGGACCAATCTTCTTTCCTACACGGTACAATCTGCCACGAAGTGGTGGAACAACTTCTTACCAACGACGAATACCTCAGTACAAGACCCCCGAAAACTACAGCTAGGGAAACCTATGGTGACGCTATGGCCTTTAAAATTATAGGCATGTGCGCTTATCGAGGTTGCTCCCCTGCAGATACAATATCTACCATCACACGCTTCACCTCCGCCAGTATTGCCCAGCAAATCCTTCTTTTTGGTCCTGGTCGTGACGCTGTTAACGCAGCTGATATAACTGTCGATGGTCGCGGCATGTCCCACACTCCTCTTATCTCAGACCTTCAAGCCGAATTTCCAGGAGCCCATTTTGACAGCTTCGATAAAACCGGTATCCCCTTAAATGCAAGAAAGGCAGTAGGCTTTGCGATGCAAGCAATGGAAGCATTGTTGGGAAGAGCATTACCAGTTCCGACAAATGCGGATGTAAGAAGACCAAATACTATTACTGGAAAATTGGCGCCTGGGCTTAGGTGGAGAGAGGTCATGGAGAAGAGTGTCAGATTTGGAGGGAGTGGAAGAGGGTGGGAGGGACTTCCCGAGGTCAAGGAGTTGATTGTTAGACAAAGAGATAGGAGTAATGTCTCGGATATGGAAAACGAGAAGAAGGGGTTTGTTAGGTCGGTATAGATTCTGCGGAAAGTTTCATTTTTCTTACCTTCTTAGTAGATAGTTCTAGTGAGCATACATACATTTAATTTATAATTCCGAAGTAGTCATACCTCGGAAATAACGTGCGATATTGGCATAGCCGCATCCTCCTGCGCTCTACAACATTGAACTTTCATCATAGGTCTCAACTTCAATCAGTATAAGAACAGGTGAACAAAAATACCCCAGAGATAGAGATTCTAATATAAGACACACCCGCAACTCACGGCAACTTTAGATTATGAGGTAAACAACATTAATCATAAGTTATACAGTGGCTGTCTCACGTAATCCGGCATGAGACTACAGCGGCAGCCGGAAGCACCAAGAGGATCCGGATATACTATGTAGACGAGAGGAGTGCGGTACCATTCACGTTTCCACAAGATATGATTTCGATGCTAGAATTCGGTTTATGCAGACCCCTGAAAAATAGAATCTTATTTGTTCATCAAAGGCTTCCTGTCAAACAAGCCTTGTTCATCTCCCTGCATTCATTCCCGTCTGAACGCTTATCAAGGTTAGACGACAAGGCGGATCAGAGTGTAGAACGCAGAGAGGCTTGCGATGGCATGGTAAAAGTTGACAGTTAATGTTCCACCCAACGACGTTATGATATGGTATATCATAATGTAGACGATTCTGAAGAGCGTCTAGAAAGTCACATGCCTGATGTGTCCCTCAATCAACACTCATCAAATCAGCTCAAAAAGAATCGACCTGAGTTATCAATTCGCAAGAAATGTATGACGTGGAGCTGTTACGGAGTATGGGTTTTGTGATAAATTGGATGTTGCGCCAAAGTGTGGTTCTACATCATCCATCCGCTATCGTTAGAATGCCATACCAGCCAAACCTTGCTGCAGAGTGCTAGAAGTGAGCCGGCAATGCTCAACATCATACCATATTTGAAATGTGTCTGGTGTCTAGTGACTTCCTGTTTTCATCTGAAGAGGCTCAGAAGAAGTGCAGTAGCTTGTAGAACCTCATGGATCTGCAAGTGTGGGCACCGAGGACAACCCAAATCTTGAAACTTCCTACTTAGATACGCTTTTTAATTGCAGCATATGTTTTGATAGTTATCGGCTGCTTCTCTCATCTTGTTCTTCGCCAGTTGTTGATATTCTGCTCAGTTAGTCTTACTTTTCTATTGTTCGCTCATGAGAAAAGGATCACTCTTTGGGTTTTCCCATCAACATATAATTCCGTAACAATTAAATGGCTATTGCAAGCACTGTAAGACTCTAGAACATGTATTTACAAGAAGATGATCAAATCAATGACGTACTTTGAATATAACCCCATCTCAGCCATATCATCGGATGAGAACTACAATGTACGCGTCTTACAAATCCTTCCCTCACCTGATTCTCATTCCCCTATCAACGCAACGCTAGTCAATATAACCTTGGAAGAATATGAGCCATACGAAGCATTATCATATTGTTGGGATGATACCAGTATCAAGGTTCCAATCACAGTCAATGGCAAGAAATTTGATGCCCCCACCAACTATTTTGCTGCCATACAAAAGCTGAGGAAGACGGATGTCATCCGAAGAATATGGATCGACGCGATATTTTGTTAATCAAAACGACAATGATGAGGAAAATGCAAAGGTGCGAATTATGCATGATATCTACCAGAAGACTGAAAGGTGTTTTGTATGGCTTGGAGAGTTCGAGGATGCCAAACTAGTGACCAGTATGTTGTGCAGATCAACTGATACGGAAGGGCAAAGAATTAAAGAGCGTAGTCGACATCAAGAATCTGCCACTTAAGGATAAATATCGCTTTTGGGAGAGCGTTGGACTTCTAGATATAGATGATTCTACATGGGAAACAGTGAATGGCACCATGACTGCTCCATGGTAGAATAGAGTGTGGCTGGTCCAGGAAATTACCTTCACAAAAGAAGTTATGATTTTCTGTGGAGATGAGACGTGGGACTGGGACGAGATGGTCGAACTTCAAAAGTTGTGGGTGATTCAGACGACTGGGTATGGTTTAATGATGGAGATCTAGGTACAAGCATACAGTGGGATGAATTGAAACAGTTAAGTGATGAGGAGCGAAAGAATTCAACCACTGCATAAGCTGCAAATGGCACTTAGGGGCCGAGGCGCTACAGATCCGAGAGGCAATATAATGCGCTTTGAGCATGGGTTTGGATCAAGGAGAAATTACTGTGCCCTTACGCGCAGCACAGGTATGATTAAGATATGAGGAATCAGGTAATTTAGACGAGTTTCGTGACAAATTCTCAAATATACCGCGGGAAGATCTTTCTGAAAGTGATTTCAGTATGTCGTTCCGTGCGTTGAAGGTGTTTTTGTATGCACAAGAACCTTATACGAAGTATAGTTCTGCATATCGGAACCTGGTTGCAGAAGAAAGCACTTGAAGGAGTGAACAGGATTCTTCGTCCCTATTATGATTACTCAAAAGTTGTCTCTATCAAGGAAACGAATCGAGGAGAGAAACGAGTCACTCGGACCTCATCGACTCACTCCGATTATTTAGTAATGGCACACGATCGACTTCAGAAGGGGACCCTAGTGAAGGGCAAAGCCTATTCGCTCACTTTAGATGGTAGAGGAAGCAGAGAACTAAGAACCACCGATTTCAATGGATGATCGACTTCGTAAAGACAAATGGGTGTGTATAAATGTAGCAAGGGCCTACACAAATTGCATGAATATAGAGATAATTGTGAGTGACAGACAAGGGAAAGATCAGACTTGCACCGGCGACTGCAGCTATTGGGGACCCTGCTTTCCTGCTTCGAGGCGGATGCATGCCATTTGTGCCCAGGAAAAAAGAATGGAAAGGGGATGAACGCGAGTTGGAAGAACAGTTGGAAGGGCCCCCCCAAGAGCAAGCAATAGAAGAAGATACGTTGTTGGAAGTCATGAGAAATGTTCTTGAGATCAGGGATATAGAAACGACATCTCAAAATGAAAGCCTGGATGCTATGCGGATCGAAAAATGTAACGCATCAGAATGGGAACTGATAAGGAAATGCTACATAACTGGAATGGTAGATGGTGAGGAATGGGTAGAAAGTAGATGCGGTGATGTTACTCTGGTGTAGGGATTGGATGCAGTAGTTAGCTATTAAAATAAGTTAGGAGCTGTTTGTTAATAATGGAGCGGAGTTTTTTCAGCGAATAATTAGTTTTCACGTTAAAGCAAGGAGGTTGATGCGGAGAGTTGCAAGGTAACAGAGGTGTATAATTGGAACAAGCGCGGCCTGTGTTTGTTCACTCCCGAGACGAGAGTTGTGACCAGCGGAATTATGCCCAAAGTGAAGAGAATACATATATGCAGACAATCTAGGAGGATAAAAAGGGCGACGAAAAGTTGCAAGACCACACGTAAGCTCACCAGGTTGCCGCGCATTTGATAAACATTTATGGTCTTTTTGGAGGAGTTGACCAAAGTTTTGGTCGGTAATATTCATGGGTACGATGCCACTGTACTCACCTAATATGATTGCATTGGCAGCCATCCCAAACGGTGCTGCCGGAGATGATTCATCAAAGACCTAGTGCAGGTGCTAAAGCTTGTTTTCCTGATGTTTCTCGATTGAAGAACGAGTCAAAAAAATTGACGAAACAAAAAGCCATGCGTTGTGGGACTCCACCAAATCATCATTTACAGGGCTCGGAACTTTTCATTGATCTTGTGATCGCACATGAATCGATGCAGATACCCATCACCTGTTCCTGCAGCCCTTCTGCAAAGGACAGGCCACGGCATAGGACAAACTAAGCCTCCATGTATGTAAATCTCCTATACATGTGCTGTGTAGCAGTACACATGTCATATCAATGTGCTCTTCCACGAGAATTGAAGTCTTTGACTTATGGAAAAATATGCCATAAACCAGCAAATACAATTACTCCTACGCTGGACTGCAATGCTAAGATTGGGACACTCTGAATTACCAATAATCGAACGTAAATTAAACTGAAACTTAGGAGGTTGCCCTTCAATGTGTTCCTCAGGGGCAGGAAATCATAATACGAATTTAGATTCTTCGGGTGCCACCGGCGTTGTGAAGAATTACAACCGAGATCTTGCAACTCGCAAGGCATGCTACCCACATGTGGATTTCTGATCTAGATCGCATCTATGAAAGAATAATTCATTCGGTCCGCCCACCAAAATGTGGAACATTGGCTTGTTGTGGAACAGTGGCTCGTCCCCAGAAAAGCCTGAGGCGATCTACGTACAAGGTGATCATGTTTATCATTGATTTTCAAAGAGACCCTGATGTGATCAATGCCTTGTGGGCCTTTGGGAAATCAAAATTGAAATGTGAGCGAGTTCTTGCTCCCAGAACAAAGGAGTAGACTACTCTCCAATGTTGCCCAGATATGCAATGTTGTTTGATTTTCTCCCGGCAGAGAAACATTGGAACGACTACCTGCCGTTTTCAGAGAAGTAAAACGTTATAAGCTGTGGGAATTGCCTTATCACGGGAAGGCTGGAGGGTACTGCCATAATGGGATGTGACATTGCTCACAACTGACGCACTTACATGGTAAGCTGCCCGCTAAGAAGAAATTGGAGGTCTTACGCGTATAGCGGCGGGGCAAATCGGTTCTTTTTGTATGAATAGCTTGATAACAAGCTGGCAGATGAACACATTGGGAAACTCATGCTGTATAACGTTGGATTGAGATTCAATTCGTTGATTCTACAATGCGAACAATTGATGATGGGATGAGCTGAGACTTGAGAAATGGAAGGCTAGATGAGTGCATGCCTGAATGCGTAACGGATACGAATGCTGACGTGCAGTACCTCGTACAAATGTAACAAGTCCCTCGTACGATGATGATAGAAAGGGGAATGAGGCTCCGAGGGTGTTTGTTCTCAAATACTTGACATTTGACGGGGTTTGACCCTGCCATCCATGATATTCTCCTAGATCCGGGTCTGGATACCGAGATAACAAGCGACACTAAATGAATCCGGACAGTCGTCGGACGTGAATACTTTGCTGGGGTTTGTCCGAAGACAAAATATGTTAGCAATGTAAGCCAAGTACACGTAAATTTCGGTACCAAATGTTAAATAGATGAAACTCGAAACACGATGAGTTGAATTGATTAGCCCATCTTATTGACAACAGCAGTCAGGAGAAACTTCCCAGCATGAACTTCTTATCATCGTCGATAAAGAGATCCGATTGGATTAGATCGATCTTGCCATGATGTCCAGGTGGCTAGCTAGGTAGCTAGGTAGGTAGAGAAGGCGTTCTTCTCGATCATTTGTTCGGGGCTGAATTGGTAAAGTGCAGGAGGTATAATTAATTGCCACTACTTCGCTACCTCAATGGAACGCTGCACGATGGTTCAGAAAAGACAGAGAATGGAGCCCTGAATCCATAAAGGCACGAAGTCATGTTCAATTTTGTCGGGTCAATTGTGAAGTTGTCGTTGTCCTTGCGAATAATACTGTAAGCACACGAGATAAGATGAACCATATAGAAGATCCCATTCATCATCCCCAGGCCTCCCTGACCCCCCTCCGAATGTTTCATGCAATAGAAGCCCTAAAAGGTTCTAAACCCATAAACAATCCAGGGCACCAGTGGGGCCGAATGTAGCGTGCCTACCTTGTCACCATAGTGGAGATCGTAAATGCAAACATCATGGATAAATCAAGACAAACCCACTGAAATTGACATAGATAACGGATAAGTGCTACGAGCGAGGTGCGGCCTGGGAACTGATTTGAAATTGCATTGAGTAAGAAAAGGAATGATGCTTGCCTACTTCAAGATTTCGAAATTATAGACAAACAATGAAAAAAGGCAATTGTGAGAAGTGACAGTAAAGGAACAGTCCAGTGTAAAAATGCTCGTAGGAAAAGCTCGGGAGTCGATAGCTCGGTAGACTGAACTGTGCCATCGACCTGCTCCTCTTGCCTTATGCTTACTTTATGCATACCTGCCCGGAATAGTTGTCTTGCTTCCTTTACATGCCTATTCCTTGACCCCCAAGCGACGCAGAACCGACGAATCCTTCTTCGACATTGGTGTGTATGTGTGTGCTTCGCTGTATCCTTGAATACATACCTCGTACATGAATCACTCATTGGATATAAACGAAAGCATCTGTCTGGAAAAAAGCAGCTAAACGCCAAGCCCCTTATCGATCTTTATAATCCCGTTAAACCATTTTCGGTAAGAACATCATAGTGGTGTGTATAATTAATCCAATTCTCTTGAACAACATAGCATACCTTTCAACTAATTACACTCAAGATTAATCATTCCTTAAGCTTCAAGTTTTATGCTTAAGCTTCAAATGTTATACCTAAGCTTCAAATGTTATACCTAAGCTTCAAATGTTATACCTAAGCTCCAAATGTTATACTTGAACACTTCAGAATAGCTTTGATTGATTCAAATTCAAATGATTCTTGTAATTAATAAGTAAATGAGGTTATCGAAAATACAAAAGCCCTAGGAACCCTATAGTCTTTTTAGGTGCTGATCTGAAAGATAACCTACAGAGTATTAGTAGGGTTAAGAAAAGCAAAAAACTTCTGAGTTTCTAGTTCAGACATTCCCATATAAACCAATAAAGGTTACAAGGTCTCATATTCTAGCCCTTGAGTCCACCGTTAGCTTCTTGGATGCGTGGTATTCCGTCTTCCGTTTTGAATCAGTCTAACCTATCCAGTATCTTCCGTCAGATAAAGGATACCAAGGGGACGGAAAGCAGAGAGGGGTGCCATACCGAAGTTGCGGGGGACTGCCAATATCGCGATACTCCACCAGAGGATCCAGTTACAAAGTTTCCTTCTTCGTGCTACTAGCTAGACTACGAGTGCAACTCATGTATCTTGACCCCCAGTTCATATGCAAGAGCATATCATTCATGTCAAATCTCACACATTGCATGGGGAAAGGAAAGCCCTTTCCTGGTAGTACATTGTCAGCCTTGAAAGAAAAAAGCAATAGACTAAGAGCAATCATCATCCTAATCCTTGTGCCATTCCCCAGTACAACTTACCTCTCTTCCCCACCATCATCCAGTTGGAAAAGTTCCAACATTGACTTCACTTTTTTCGTTTCCTCTCGTTCTGTATCATTATGTTTTAGTTCTTTGAGCATCACAGCATCTTCGGAGTGTTGAAACGTCGTCTAACCCTAATCATACCGGCCGCTCTTCAATTCATATATATTTAGATCTTGGTATGGTAGCTGAGTGTCTTCGCTTTGGAAGTTTCTTGGAAGTGTGTTTTGGTTGTCCTTGTCTGGAGTGAATGGCGACAGTGAAGTCTAATTTTCATCCGAATAACCTCTTATTTCGGAACAACTATATGTCCAAATCTCACAAAACCCACGCAACAATAATAAATCGAAAAGCAATACCACCTTGCTCTTCTGACCAAATAACTCCTTTTCATTTCGGTCTTGCGCAAATTCTTCCTATTTACAAATTTTATAGACCAAAATATTTTTGCTCTATTCACTCTTTGTGAAGCGCAATTCGACTTCACCTGGCAATCCATTTACCTCTTATTCACTACATTCAATTTTTCTTTGCGGAGCTCAGTTATTTTACTGCCTTTGCTTTCGAATTTGCTGGATGATTCACATACCAATACCAACTACTTGAGTTCCACTCGAAGCTCTTACACTTCTCAAACTTCCAACTCAACTCTCGCCATCCACCTGTTGAACAATACACAGCTCTTTCTACAGACCAACAGCCATTATGTCGGGACGATCAGCCTATGTCAGGAAGGTAAAGGTGGACAAGAACAACAAAGCAGGATATGACTACCTGAACAGAGATGACACACTCAAAGGAAAAGAGCGTACCCCTTCCTTCAAATCCGATCCATCAATCTCCGATTTTCATGGAATGGATAATGGCGCTTCAGTAAATTTCTCAGATCATCATGATTTTATGAAATCAGATGATCCTTCAGCGAGATCACTCAACAGCGGTCACTATGAACCTGAATTCAATCCTGGCTATGCTCGAATCAGAAGACCTGAGATGCCGATCATCGAAACCTCCGGTATCGAGAAATCAGCCTTTCGTTCAAAGATGGAGAAGAGCAGCGAGAGTTTCCGTCACAATTTCGCAAACGTTTTCAAAAAGAAGAAAGGCAAAGACGCACCAAATGAAAGCCCACCCACAACACCAAATGGAGAAGAGAAGCATGAATTGGCAGCAGATGGAATGCACCATCTGAATCAACGACCCACCAGCCCCCTAAGACGAGCCCCCAGTCATGAAAGCCAGCCATCCTACAAACGAGGTAGAGCTCTCAAGGGAGACGTTCCGCCACTACCTCAAAAAATGAAGTTGTGGAGACGAAAAGGACAACCAGTTGTATTGTGGGATAAACTTGATGTCAGAGATCCAGATCTTTGGGACACAAAAGGAGACGCTTTGGTATTTTACGCCAATGAGGCAGAAGACAATGAGATGCCACAACCCGCTTTTAGACTGGGCTCTCATTTGATCGAAACAATAGGATCCCCATTAGTAGATTCGCTACTTCGCGACGGTTTGACAGACGATATGGATAATATGAGCATCTCCGAATCCTACCGAAATGGTCCCCAGCGACCTCGACAACCGACTCCTCCAGGATCCGAATCTAGTAAAAGTTTCGACTCCTCCCAAATCTCGTATAGATTTGTATTACCATCTGCTGGAAATGTTTCAAGGCAGGATTTACTAAGATATAAGCTTTCCTGGAGAAACGTCTTTGCGGTATGTTCCGGCAAAGGAATTGTTGGATACACCTTGCATCAAGCAATGATCGATGTATATGAGCGCTTCTTGGCAATCATGCCTCGGAACCAGAACCTGTCACATATTCCAGTCACTTACACGAAGTCAATGGGATGGCACGATCTTCGCGATGACCCGGAGCTGGCTTGTAGCACGTTAATCTGGAGCGAACACAAGAAAATACACTGGCAGCAAGGATGGCACGAGGCATTTGTACACTGTGCAGGGATGTATAACCAAGTTGCCTCATTACCCAGCTGGAAGAGTGTTTCACCAGCTACAAAGCTGATGCTTGATAAGGGCAGTGTCGAAACTTTAAGTCAGGTAGCTTATTGTGAAGATTTGCTGGCTAGGTTTGACTACGGATCCTACTGGCCGGAAGCTTTAGGTCATCATGGCGTAAGCTCTCGTGAAGCTTTTGTCAGACTTCAGGGATTCTTTCGTGACCATTACTCGGATATGTTTGGAACGTGGCCTCCTATGCCACCGGATTCTCGGAACGTCGATGGGTGGCTTACAAGACTTATCGTCAGAACTCTCGCCGCCGATTTCTATGCACTTTATGATTATCTCGTTGATCGAAAAGTTGTCTGGAATGGCTCATCCAAGATTAACAGTCGCAGGTCCAACATCGTTCGCCTTGGTTCTCCAGATTTTCGTCCTAATAGCCATGACTGTGATTTCGTTGGTCTGATCGAGCGATTCGACAGCCATCACAATATTCCTTCCATTCCTCATCCTTATGCTCAACTGCCACAATCGTGTCCACCTACCCTAGGGAGAATCACACCATTGGAAGCTAGAAAATCCGCTCTAGCATATACCGAGGCAACAAATATTTTTCTCCTTGGAGACGAATACGAGGGTAACGAAATGGTAGAAGCGTATATGCAATGGGAGAAGACAGATAGAATCGGCGAATATGATCCAAGAAGCGCTCGTAGAGCCCGCTGGGTTCTTGTTTATTTCATCTTGCAGACTTTATCAACACTTGTTGTTGACACCCCAGGATTAGATTATTCTGACGGAGTCGAATACTTCTTGTCCGGCAGAATAGAGCAACAACCTGCATGGATTGAAGATCAATCACTCAGACAGCAAGCTGAACACAGTCGAAGTCATTGCTGGACCGTGTCTTCAGCATGGCGAAAACAATCAAATTTTGAAAACAATGGACTTGATTCTGTACCAGAGAGGCTCGAGCCGACTGCCACAGGTAGATCTTTGTCTTCCGTCTCTAGCTACGAGAGTATGGCTAGAACAACCACATTTTCCGAAGCAGAAACTGCCAATGATATGGATACCGCTCGTACATCAACTGCTGTATCTATCACTGAGAGCAAAGCAAGTTACCAGACTATTCAACGATCGGAAAACTTGAGCATCCGCACACGAGATATATCTCCCAAGGCCAGACAATCACCAACACCGAAGACCGTCTCACTTTTCCCCGCCCCTCCAAAACAAGCCATCGATCCACAATACTCCGCAAGATCATCCGACAAATACTATACCACACCCAACAACTACCCACCGTCACTCCCTCCCAAATCACCTCTTCCGCAAACCCCCTCTTCCTCTTATGGATCTACACGCAACTACCCAAGTTCAAGCCGCAATGGTTCGTCAAGTCATCAATCCCGTGCGAAAACACCTACCCATCAAAATCCTTCTTATTTCGCACCTCCGGGCAACGAGGGAGAAATAATGGGATTGAGAATTCACAAAAGCGCTTCTTCTACCCCGGTCGCCTCTCCTGTAATTTCTTCTCATCCTCCTGGTCTTCCACAACGAAGCAATACTGGATATGCGCCTGGAATTGAGAAGTTAGAAGACCCGATTTGGAGTAGCAGTGGAAATAGTAGTCCAGTTGAGAACTACAAGGGCCACCAGAAAGGAAGAAATGCACAACTTTCTGGTCAGCAAGGGATGTATACTAAGCATATTAGGGATTTCGACGAGCAGGCTTGAGGGACGCATCACATTAGAACATCAATTTTTCTTCTTTTTTCTCTTTTTTTTTTTCTCTTTCTAGCCCGATCTGATTCAATGTGTTCTGATCAGATTCGGTAGATCATTCTATGGATACCCAAAATTCAATGGTTGCTTTGGGGGTGTCATGGTGGATTTCTTCTTTTTTTCTTCTTGATTGTCCTTCTGTTTTCCCAGACTTTCTTTCTTTTCCTGGGGAACTTTCCTGTTTATATTCACCAACTTTATTCTATTTGAAAGAAAATGATAGATCTATCTGGAAATTTGAAATTTAGAACTCGTAGATGGAAAGCTTTGGCGTCTTTCTTTAATCTTGGTTAGGGTTGGGGGGGTATGCCGGTTGGGAATGTCTGATGAACGAAACTTCTAGGGAGGGGAGGAGGGAAAGGTCATGGGTGATGACGAATAGATACGACATGTATTTGTATGAATTCAATATTTAAACATAGAGTTCTTGAAAGTGGTGTGATGTGCAAGACTGCCGTGAGATACATTTTTTGGAGGGAATTACAGGGAAGCGTAAGATGAATGCTTAAGAGTCCGAATCTGATGTCAAAGACTTTTTGCAATCCTCTTTCCAGCCCCGCAAGTCATAGATATATCTCGAAATCATAGGTCATTTATGGTTTTTCTTCTAAATCATGGTTATGGCGCAATGTCAGTCAACTACTCAAATGAACAGTTTTGGGTGTTGGGATTGTTGATCAGTCAAGCTCACATCGTACTCGTAATAGCATAGTTTAAGCCATTGTAAGTCGGGAAATGGCATGTGCATTGTTGTGCGACTAGCTTGTTTGTGCGAGTTGACGAGAACCTTCAACTTTTGGGATACCAATGTGCGAGTTTATTAAGCTCCTCTATAATGACTCTCTATTATGCTAAGATACTTTCAAGACCTAGCTCCTCAATGGTTATGTCCTTAGAGATGTCTCGTTCCGTATTGAATATATCATCCAACCTTGGCCCACGACCTTCAAATCGAGCCTCGTCGTCGTACCCTTCTTCACGAGTATCATTATCTTTCATCTCAGTGTCTTCAAAACATGTTTCGTCTTCCTCGTAATCATCTTCAGGAATACTGTTGTCGCCATCTCTACTCTCTCCTTGCATTTTGTACATCCTATCTTCAATTTCCTCAATCCATCCCGCAATGGATGAGCCTTGCTTGACAAAACCCCTACATTTTTCCAGAAATCTGTCAAAAAACTTCAAAGCTTCATCATATTGTAAAAGCTGTACCAAGCAATTCACAATCATCTTGCAATGTACAAAAACAATTGAATGGTCCCATCCGTACATTTTGACCGTTGACTTGAGAGATTCTTTGAAGCAAACTATAGCTTCCCAAACGCTTCCCTGTTTCCAAAGAGCGCTGCCTAAGACAACTTTAAACTCTACCTCTATAGAGATTTTATTCTCTCCATTTGCGTAAGGGGAATTTCGAATACCCTTAAGAATAGCAACTGCCTTTGATGCTTCATTTTGTTTCAAAAGGGCTCTGGCCATTGTCGTGTGATAAAGAAAGTATGTATACTCTGTATTATCGAAGGCTTCGATTGCCAATTTAAATATGTGATGACACAGATTGGCACTTTCGTTGTAAAGTCCCCGAGTTTCCAATATTTTCATGAGTGTTTCCGCGCTTCTGAGCCAAGTTACGACCAATTCTGATTTATCTAAGACTTGAAGACTGTACCTAGCAAGCTTTTCGGCCTCTGCTAGAGAACCATTTTTTCGTAAGATCCAACAAAGTAGATTCATTACTCTAATAGTTAATTGATGGCTAGGCCCTAACGAGGCCAAAGCTATTTGCATCACGGGGTGGATTGTAGCTTCAGCTTCGTGATACTGGCAAAGGCGATAAAAGATTTCGGCCCTCAAATAAGATGAATGAATGTGTAATAGATGTTGAGAATCTATGGAATTTTCTATCATCGGATGAAGAATGGTATGCAGATTCATCCCAATCTTCAGATCATGTGAAACAATGTAGGAATCAACAATCCAAAGACATATTTCTACCATTTTGTACGTATTAGGACATTGTTCCTTTTGCCTTGCATACAGGAGCGTTCTACATGTCATCTCGAATTCTCTGCTCTTGCCGAGTTGGTGATAGACAAAAGTCAAGCACTCCAAGGTTGAAATGATCGCTGGAGAATTCGCTGGCAGCACTCTTTCCAATTTTGACAATTTCTCCCTGCATGCTATTGACTCTCTTTCGAATGATGCAAATAAATGGACCCAGCTATCCTGTGAGCGTTTGCCGGCGCTTCTCGATGATGGGAAGATGTCAATCTCAAATAGGGGACTCCAGTGTAGTTGATGCATTCCTGGATTGTGGGATTGTAGCGAGGTACTCCTGGCGGAATGATGATGTGAAGTGTGGCTACGTGCTTGAGCCAAGAAAGACCCACCGCATGGTGAAGTGCTACTATATGGTCTGGAAAGTTCCTTCAGTTCAATTCTAGATAGGTTTCGTGTTTCTTTTACACCCTGCTTGGTTTCATTATCAAGACTTGTAGACGCAATTATTTCTGCAGTCTCGAGCTGCACAAATAATTCAGCCAACCATGGATGTTCGAAATCATCCTCAGCAGACTGACCGAAAGAACATTGATCTTCGGTGTTGGGTGTGACTATGTCATGAGGAAACTCTGAAATAGGTGTCTGTTTAATGATCATGTCGTGGTTTTGAAGTGACGTGTTTTGGTCCCCGATCATGGCATAACAAGATTCAACGTCCAATGAAGCTTCTTTGGGTGCGTTCGTTTTTTGGGAAACGTCCTGGTTCTGTACGAAAAATATCTCGCCATCTTCGCTTTCAACTCCTGGGCCCATTTGTACACCATTCCTTTTCCGCAAGCGCTCGATTCGTTTTTGGTTGATTCGAGAGTCGTGTATGAACCTTTGAGGAATCTCTCCACTCTTCACAATATCATCTTTTTCACTTTTCCTAAAGTTCTTTCTGAAGCCCCAAATTTCGACTTTTCGTGTAAATTGTCGTTTCCTGTTTTCGTTAGATCCCACTTCTCAATTTCAATCAAAATGAGCGAAGTTGATGGCGAATTAGACTCACGTGATGTTATATCCCAGCTCTAAATGGAGCGTTTCTTTGACTTTGGGGAACGTCAAATTCTCAATGATGTACAGACGATGGATAATCGATTTTAGACCAGGCCAATCTGCATCGGTAATCTCTTTCCCCTCGCGGTGTGGGAAATGCTTTGGAACTCCTGACGCAAAGCACCGAGATTCGAGGATCTGGGAGTCATCAATGCCATAGATGGATGTTGATGAGACTTTACGATTCTCCATTGAGGAGATTTTCGAAAAATTCACGAGCGTACAGACAACAAAACGAGGGAATTATGGGGTTGATAATTGGAACGCTGAATTGTTTCACGAACAGAAAGGGCTATTAGATTGGATGTGTATACTATGAAGATGGAATATTTGAGTTATCTTTCATAGATTTTCTGCCATCCACATGTTAAAGCTGTAAAGCCAGGGCTGAGCAGCACTGCCCTGCACAACGACGGCGTCTTATTGCCCCTGAGTCTGGTATTACGCAGACTCCCTGTTATAAATCCAGTAAGGCTCACAAGCACCTTTATTGTAAATCTTCTAGATACTGCTCATCGATAGGCTTGTCAATTAATGAACTAGCTATATGATGCTGGTATTGACCCAAAAATAACTTCTCTTAGGATGCGCGGTACATTTGAGATGGTTGACGTAACATAATATTTTGGGGGCGCAAGACGTTCTAGTCTATTGAACTGTAGAAATTGAAGCACTTGCAAGTCAAAAGCAATTTGGGATACACGTGTGATGCTGTGGTTTAGACGTATACCATTTTTGCATCATGACTATAACTTGCGCTGCAACTCTCAAGATAATGAACGGTGAATTGATATATTTGAGCCAATGCCATGAAGGCATCTCTAACGGAAATCCCTTCTGGCAATTTTCACACAACACATGTACTTCGCTGACAACCCTTGCCTTCACCCGAATGTGACGGAACCAAAAACAGGAATATCTGCAACGGGTGTCAGCTTCAAGGAGTCAATGGGCCCGGATCAGTTTATATGTATGTCAACGATCTTCCATTAAATTTGGTACATTCGAAAATCAAGGAGTTTTCGACAGCTTATAGTTTTTCTGAAAGCTAAATTTGCGTCCTTGATCATTGCCACCATGTGAGTCGTTGTAACACAACTACACTTGGAGTCGGCGAGGTGAATGGAACTCTGCACCATTGTTCTTGTAGTAGCTGGATGAGATAGTTCTACCATATCTGGAAGCTTCAGATCCAGGAGTAGAGAGAATTCATGTCGTGACTCAGTATCTACCGATGCACAAATGGGAAGTATCAATTCCTGGTATCTGATACCATCTTCTTCATCGTTCATTTGGACGGTTACATTGACACAGTGGCAGAATGAAAACAGAATCGGAACCAGTCAAAAGACTCGAAGCTCACTTCTAAGACTTTATCAGTGTTGATGTTCTTAGAATCGTGATGGCTGGATATTGATATTCTATTGTCAGTATTGCTGCAAGACTAGCTTTGCCGCCAACATAACTTCTCGAGATCATATTCATTGACTTTGAGTTGTAGATCAATGGCCCTTGACATTGCAAGTAGATTAGACGTTGAGGTCCACGGTAGAACAAAGATAGAAGCCGGAAAATTGCAGAAAAGAGTTGGGATTTATCAGTATTGAGGGTGAAGAACAGAAGGGCGTGAGAAAGAGAGTGGATTCTTTGGTAAAATATATTGCCAGGCTCACCGCCCCTCCCCGCTGCGAAAACGGCAATATAATTTCAACCCCGCCATATGAATTTTCTCAGACATACGAAATAAAACGATGGAACAACTAACCACCGCGCCAGTTCTATCGACTCCAGAGGTGCATATATTCGAAGATCCCACACCTTCGATCAGAAAAGACGACCTCCCTAAACTTTCAGACGAAGAGTTGTACGATGTTTACGAGATTTCGCGGACGGTGAATGAGATTCGAGGAGGAGGATGGAAGAAAATAGCTTTACAATTTTCGGATGGAATGCTATCAGATGCACCTAGAGTTTTTCAGGAACTGGAGAGTAGACTTCGAAAATTACCTACGGAACCAAGTTCGAGCGAAATCCCAAAGGATGAAGGCTCAAGCCTAGAAACCGACTTCAGCAATCCACCCGCGGACATCGCGACATCGAATGTACGACATAAATTATACATATTGGCAGATACATCTTATGGATCTTGTTGTGTGGATGAAATCGCCGCTGAGCATGTCGATGCGCAGGTCGTCATTCATTATGGCCGCGCTTGTCTATCTCCTACCGCACGATTGCCTGTGATTTACGTCTTCACATCTCGCCCACTAAACCTCGAATCGGTCATTCAAGCTTTCGAAAACACATACAAGGAGAAATCCGAAAAAATTGTCATTATGGCTGATATCACATACCATTCGCATATTTCACCTTTAGTTGCCCAATTACGAGATAGAGGCTTTGAAAATATACTTGCGCCAGAAATCACACACAATCCCAGTGCCACAATACCGAATCGAAAGCTACATGAAGGGGTGAATATGAAGGATTATAGTTTATTTCACATTAGCGAGCCACCATCTGCGTTACTACTTACGTTGTCGAGTAGAGTTAAGGAGATGCATATTTATTCTACGGATTCTACGACTGGAAACGAAACCACGAAAACGAACACAGCAAGAGCACTCATGCGGAGATATGCCTTACTGACATCGCAGTCTTCCTCTTCAGTATTTGGTATTCTCATAAATACCCTAAGTGTTACGAATTATCTACCCACGGTCAATTCCCTGGCATCACTTATACGATCAAAGGGAAAGAAGTCCTACACGTTTGTGGTGGGTAAGGTCAATGCTGCGAAGTTGGCGAATTTTAGTGAAATTGATGGATGGGTAGTGGTAGGATGCTGGGAGAGTAGTCTGGTAGAAGGGGAAGCATTATTCAAGCCAGTTATTACACCCTTCGAATTAGCATTGGCCTTGCAGAGTGATGATGAGCGAGTTTGGGGTGGTGATTGGGTTGCAGACTTCAATGCTTTGAATCTACAAGCTAATACTGTTCCTACTTCTTCTGCGGAGCCTACTGAATCAAATAATCAGGGTTCTGAAGCAGTAGATCCAACTGAGGACGCAGAAGACTCCGAGGAAGAATCTATGCCTCCCGAATTCGATCTTCGAACTGGCCGATACGTCTCACATTCTCGACCTATGCGCTCCTCTCAGACGACTTCTTCAGAGCCCAAGAAAGCGTTGGAGAATGGGCTACAACCCAACGCATCAAACAAACTAGTCAAGAGAGCAAAGATGGAAATGGCGACCGTCAATGGAGAGGTTAGCCCCGGTGCAGAATATCTAAGAGAGAAGCGGACCTGGACAGGCCTGGGTAGTGACTACGATAAAGAGGCTATTGATGAAGGCAGAGAAAGAGAAGTTGCTGCGGTTGTTGAAGAAGGGAGAAGTGGTGTAGCAAGAGGATATACGGTTGGTCAAGACGATTCGCGGAGTTGAACAATTGCTTCCTAGATGCAATTTTGAAACGGCCAAGATCGAACAGACATTGGCAGAAGGCTGATCTAAAATGTTGATACCCTTTTTTCTTAATCCAAACATGACTCGTGCGAAATACTGGAGCTGTCGTCACAAATCTGACTAAATTTGGACCTAACAATCGATCTAGCGGTACGAGCCTGACCTGCAGCATGTACTAAACCCTCAAAATGCACTTTTCGGGCAATTAAAACATCAGGAGAAGAAAATGAGTGAAAAATGGAGTCAACAACAAGTTATGGAGGCTCTCGACGATTCACCGCCGATGAAGCAATAAGTTTCATCAACTCGGCGAACAGGTACAACGAATAGGTACATATGATATTCCCCACCACTGTGCCTGTCGGTACATCGGTACCTGGAAAGGTCGAGAATAATCGAATCAAATTGTTGAGTTGGCAAAAAATATAATGAAACTTTGGACTCAATATCCAATTGATCCTAGATCAAAATGCAATACTGGATTATCCCAATTACCCAACTTCCCAAGATCCTTCCAACATGATAATCTCGGCGCCTTTTTTTTCTTCTTTTTTTTTCCCTCCCCTTCTCATTGACATCTGGATTTTGTTTCGAGTTCATCGGATACTAAAAACCGATGCTGTCACCCTGCATTTACCTGGTAGTCAAGGATCTTTGGGCGCCTATAACCTGCCACTTCTTTTATTTTGATACACTAAACCCAACCCCGCCATTTTATGATAGCAACGAAATTGAATTTTGGGAGAGGGAAGGGGGGGTAAAGACTGTCAGTTGGTAGTAAATTTGTGATGTAAAACGGGATGCAGCTTGTAAATGTAGGTATAGTCCGTAGATAATCTAATTATACAAAAGACACTTTTGCCTAGTATCTAGTATCTAGTGTCTAGTATCCAGTGTCTAGTATCTAGTTTCTAGTATCTAGGATTACATTCCCATTACAATCCATCACAATCCATCACAATCCAGCCATCTCTTTAATTTGCTGTTTTGACCTGCACATTTTGTGAATTGTAGACTGTACAGACATAGGTACCGTACACGTACAATATAGCGAAGTGTATATCGTGTGAAAAGGAGACGAGACGAGACGAGACGAGACGAGATAATCTCAACCACTACGCAATTCAAGCAAGCAAGCAAGCAAGCAAGCAAGATTCCACTATCGATAAGAATCTAAATCAACCCAACCTGATCTTCACCGACGTCATACACAGCCTCACATATCACTCCGTATTTCACACACCGTTACCCTTACCGTTACACGCGACCCATCCAGATCCAGATCCCAACCCAAAAGAAAAGGAAAGAAACTTTTCCCAAAGCGAGCCTTGTCACTTTTGTCGTCAGCATTTACCCAGCGCATCGCAGATCCATCCTGCTCTCCACATTCTTGTTTTCCACCCTTGCAACTCTTAGTCTTCACCTCGAAGGAATCAGACAAGCAAGCTCGAGGCAAGAAAGTAAGAAAGCAAGCAGGCAAGTAAGTAAGCAAACAGGCAAACAAAACTAGCAAAGTCCACCATTCACATCTCATCCCATCTCATCCCATCCCCAAACCCAAACCCAAGAACCCATATCCACCAACCATATACCTACCCCCATCCATCCCTATCCTAAATAGGGAAATAAAACAAGGCTGCATCGTAGCCAAAAGCAGGGCAAATCCATCCCCATCCTCAATTCATTCAGTCGGTGTCTGTGGGTTTGAATTGGATTGGGATTTGATAAGAGGACATAGCTTCGCACCTTCTTGCAGACGAAGTTTTCCTGCTTCTTCTTCTTTCTTTTAATTCATCCAGTATTCACTGCTTTTATCTTCCTGTTGCTTGCGAATTGAGTAAGCAAGCACATTGTGTGGAAAGCGAATTTGATTCGTACGTTTGAGACTCGGCTTTTAGCATCGTCATCCCCATCATCGTCATCGTCGTTGTCGCATAAGATAAGCCGACTTCAGCTCCAAGCTACTTTTCCACCATAACCATATCACTACCGCAATAATCACATATAAAAATAATCGCAAAAATTCGACCGTCGGTGTCGCATCAATAATAATATATTCCTCACCTCCCAACCAAAATCCGAAAAGATAAAAAACTCCTCACCATGCTCTTCGGAATGTTCTTCGCCTTTTGGCGATTCTGCGAGATCATAACTCTGGTATGCGATTACTCATTATTTCCCTTTTCCTCACAGTTAACTAACACTTTCTTTTTCTTTCTCATTAGATCCCAACATTGGGAATGCTCGCATTCTTCGTCAATATTTACGCATCCAACAATGCGCTCACTCCAAACTACATCCTAGTGCTGTTCATCGTCTCGGTGCTCGCCTGCGCCTGGGCTATCGCAACCCTCTTCACCTACCACCGCGCACGCTCCAACGCGCTCTTCGTCTCCTTCATCGATCTCTGTTTCGTGGGGGCATTTATCGCCGGCGTCTACGAGCTGCGCTTCATCACCAACTCAGATTGCTCGCACCTGACCACTACTCCCGGTTACTACATCAACTTCGGAGCTTATGGAAATGCGAATATCAACGGTGTGAGTGTCAAAGTTGATAAGACGTGCGCGATGCTGAAAGCGTGCTTTGCGTTTGGAATCATGAATTGCATTTTCTTCTTCATTACGAGCTTGCTGGCTTGTATGGTGGGGAAGGGACATGAGAGATCGGGGAGGAGAGATGAGAAGGTTTATGTTAGGGAAACTCATGTGACCAGACATGGACATCGTAGAAGTGGAAGCCACAGGAGTAGAAGAAGTGGAAGTCATAGGAGAACGTATGTTTGAGGGGGAGGATTAGGAAGGGGCGGATGTGTTATGTTATGATGGGATCGGATGGGATGGGATAGGAAGGAGATGGGGAGTTACGGCCGACTTAATGTTTTACTTTTTCATGGAATCGAATGGAATGGAATGAATGGATGGATGAGGGGCTGGAAAAGGAAGGAATGAGAAAAAGATCGGGTTGCTCTGGATGGATCAATAGGATAAGATATGTCATTATGTATCTTTGATAACGAGGACGAAATGATATGAAATAGGATAGGAAAGGATGGGATGGGATGGGATAGGATAGGATAGGATAGGATAGGATAGGACAATGAATCAATGCGATAATCTACACACATACATACACTGCTCTTTCCAGACCAAATCCTCTCACCTCATGACAAATAAACAAACATGGCAAGCGCCGATCAGATATATATCAAAGCCATCTTCGCTCGTTCTCTTTCCTGGTGTGAAACCAAAATACACATACATCTGAGATAGCATCTATATGAAGGAAAAGCACAATGAAATCTAAAGATTAGAATATGTTTTTTTAGCTATATCTGGAATCAAAATCAAAATCAAGTGCGCTTTCGATCTCTCGAAATCGAGCTAGACATATGCATACACATACACATACACACATATCCGCCTTTGTTTTTCAACTATATTAAACATATATCATGTCATGTCATGTCATATTACAAGGTTATCAACCGGATAGTTGGAAATTAACTAGAGATTTGAGATGCTAGGATTATGGTTAGTGTGTGGTATAGAGTATGTATGTGTTCTTTTTTCTCTTTTCCCTTTTTTTTCTGTTGTTGGATTTATATGTGTGTATTTGTACTACTATCATATATATATATATATCTACGTGATATATATCTATCCAATTCCGTATTATATATCTAGTATTTCCAGTATTTCCAGTATTTTCAGCATTTCCAGTACGTCCTGCTCATCCATTCCTTAATGATGATTGGATGATATAATATCACATAACTATCACTATAAATACTCCAGGTGAAAATTTTGGGACTAGTAGATTTCGAGCGGAGCGAGGGAGGGGGTTTCTCCTATGATGGGAGGGATGGTTGGAGGGCTAAGGATTGGGAAAATGGGGATGTAATGAATTTCTTGTACAAAGATTTCGTACGTTGACAACATCGACGTCGACTTTTACATCGTGAACAGTATATTAATTCTCCCCCGTTAAACAAACACCACCCCACCTCCCAGACATCCGTCCTCTTCTTTTCAACAACATGTTCTTCCTCCTCGGGTTGACAAACCTGCTGAAAGTAATTAAATACCAAAAGAGTGATGATATTTTCTACTCTCTAGGCCTTGTCATCATCACCCTAGTAACATCTCAGAGGACGCTATCTCATACCGGGAAAAAACATAGTCTCAGGAACCTCGCCACATATTCCGCATATCCATCAACTTCCCATTTCCACCAAAAACCCAGTAAATCGTGGGGCATCAGGATTTAAAGACTAATCTCTACCGAATCTAGAGTGTATTTGGTGAACTACCTACCACATCCATTCTCATGATCAACACATTGGCAATAAATTCGCTCTCAAGATGTTGATAAACAGTAAATGGATCAAAGTTGCTATAATCCTGTTACTTCATTTTATGCTCAAGCTCTGGGATATCGCATTCTTAAAGCTACCAATTCGGCTGGATTAATCTTCTGGTATCGAATGAAGAAGGAAGGCCATATATTCCATTCATTCCCATCTCTATATCTCCTATATAACACAGCAGACCATTCACATAATGCGTACTATGGGTAGATCATGGGAAAACATGGTTTGCATTCCGATACATAGATACTATGAATACAGATTTTCAACATCGAATAAACCACCGAATCAGGGGTTTATCCGAAATTCTACCCCATTAGTAAAACTATATTAGTTTCTGTCTTAGAAATAGTCTCTGAAAGTTGATCTAGCCGATATCTCTGTTTTGTACGCTCTAATGACTGCGTTAGATGCGCTCCTCATTCTTTTTTGATTACATACCGGATCTTTGTACATTGAGTATGTCGCATCTGGATGATTTTGGGGTGCGAGGTAAGAGGTCACTCGTACTGATTGTTATTGTGGTGTAGGCGGATGTGACGGTTGAGAAGGAGAGGGGTAGAGACAATGAGATGTATAGGTTGAGAGAGATTTTATCGATCCGTTGAGAGAACCGCTGGCAAAGGCTATTTATTTGTAAGGCAAATCATGTGTGGCGTGAAGAGGAGATATAAAATTCGCTGCCGGATTTGAGAGTTGTGAGGGAGAGGGTGGATAGTTATAGTCAGGTAGATAGGGCGGGGAAGTTGGGAAATGTATGTTAAGGTGTTAATTAGATATGGTACATGAATGGAATACAATGAAGGAAATAAATGATCACTGCGTTAGAAGAGATCAGGATGGTCCAAATTGTGTTAGATACTAAAAAGACTCCTTTCGCATCAATAATATGTTTGCTCATAGGACTCTACTCATTGTCAGGATTCTTAGTCACTTTCAAAAGGACGTCAAAATGAGATTATACTTCTAAGAAATGAATGATTGAAATAAATTTCTAAAATGTACCCCCAATATAAACGAGTGTCGGGTACTGGTATGAAATGAAATATGTCTACACATATTTAACGAATGCTATATAGATATATATGGTAAAAAGAATGGTAAACCCGGGTATAAACGAATGATAGCGCCCCAATTCCTGTATTTTATCCTATCCCCCAATATAGTATCCATCACCAACTCCAATTCCAACCCAAACAAGAATGAAAGATTGAGGTCTCTATCTAGAAACTCTAGACTCGTATATCTCGATGACCTCAGTGGAAAAGATTGCTTTTGCAACATTCCATTTTCCTCAAAACGAATCAGCGTGTCGCCTCATCATCTCTTCATCGTATCATTCCCGATACTTCTTGATACTCCGTATGAAATTCTCATACGCATAGAACTCCATCATTCTCAGCTCATTCATCATCATCATCATCCTCTTCATTCCCATCCATCCCTCCAATAAAAACCACCTTTGACCTTGGCTCACCCGGCGCTTTAGGCGCCGATCTTTTTGGGATGAAAAACCCAGGTCTCTCATAAAAGTAATGGGGCTTAGGACTATCCGGCATTCGTCTATAGATGAGCTCACTAGGATGTCTTGATTCATATCGTAAAGGCGGTTCGAGGAATGGTGATGAGGGCTGAGAAGTTCGCGATTGCGTTGAGGATGTCGAGGATGTCGAGGATGCAGAGAAGGAACGCATGAGGAGGAGTGGTTTGGGAGTAGATTGAAAGATGTGAGATGAGGGTGATGGTGAGGAGGTTGTGGAAGAAGTTGAGGAGGATCGAACTGGTGCTCTGCTTTTTGGTGTGAAAGGAGGGTTTGAGGTGAGATCGTAGGAGGAAGTTGAAGAAGACATTTCGGGTAATGTTCGTGACGTAGTGTAATCGAATTCGATGATGCGGAATAAGTATTTAATGATAGTGTCTCCGAGACGTGGAGTGTGTGGTATAGGTAAAGAATGTGTATCAGAATGCACTCTCACAATCCAATGAAGTTCCAACAGCAAAAATGAACAACAAACACGTACGTCATTCAACAATGCCAAGTACGTAAAGTGACAAAAAGTAAAACGAATGAGATCGATTAAAGAAAGACAAGAAAGAAAGTGTGGCCGCAAACTTATCGGTACCAAGAGTGAAAAATGTGAACGAAAACTGGGAGATACGTCCAGTACATAAAGACCAAGAATGAGGCTCATCGACCCTCTTACATCAATCTTCCCTGAATCTTCTTCCTCAACTTCCTTCTCCATCACACATCAAAGTTTAGGAAGAGATTCCTCCATAATCTTATTCCTACAGACCATAAGGCATCCATGCATTCCATATTTTGTGCGCATGTCATGGTATTGACAAGGGATCTCGTGGGAAATGCACGAACTTTTGTGGGGAGATGCATTCTTTTCATCCATAGCTTATGCATGGGAACTCTAAAGACCTTTGACGCCGGGAGAAGAATGGCATTGACCAATAAGAATACTGGAAAGGTTCAGATGGATGTTGTGCCTAGTGCGGGGTGAGATATGGCGCAGTAATCTATGAGTAGTGGGATAGATGTGATGATGTTTGACGGATGAAGATTTTTTCTTGTAAGTTAATTTACATTGATAGAAGGTGAAGGTGGATGAAAAGTGGGAGGAGTAATTTTAGTACTTAAACCTTGGCAGCTGTCACGGTATAACTTCACATTTGTGTTCGAATATGGAGTTTCAAGATGAAAGAACATTCTCTAATAGCGAACAAGAAAATCACACCTCAAGGCTTTCATATCTCATCCCTCTACGTATTTCCCATCAAGTCCACGATCAATCCGTCTATCGCAACGCGCTTCCAAAGTTTAGTTGGTGGTCCCATCGTCAAAGACCAGACCCACATCTGAAAATAGAAACAAAACCAGCACGGGACATCGCTAGGCACTTGCTCAGTTCATTTAACATTGAGCCTACACTATTATATCTGCAGATCAAGCGTATCGACAATCCTCAGTTAATCGTTACCAAAACTACGGAGTAATACCGGGCCGGATGCGATTTTGTAGTTCGGTGGGATATTTTCCGGGTGTTGTAGGAAATCAAGTGAGGTATTATGGGAGTGAGTGCCAAGCTGCTAGAGTGCTACGTCAGGCTTCCAGATTCTAATGTGGATCATACATAGTTTGTAAGCAGGAAGAACGGCGGGAGTAGAGAGAACAATCTAATATTATGTGATGAACGGGACTGCATGACTAGAAGCTAGTATGTGATGTCGTAAACCATGTGTGATGAGATGACTTAGTCCGAATGTAAAGGTTGGCGCGAGTCAAAGACATGGCAGAGAATGTTTGAGCTGTGAAGAATAGCAAGGTAGGTTTGTCGATACTATCTCATCTCTTGATCTCTTAGCGAAGCTGTATTTCCAGGTTCTAGGTGCCAATGATTCTCATCGTCTGGGCCAGCAATAGTTTTTCGGCTGCCTGTCGCGTAGACCCTCAAATTGGCCGTCGGCCTGTTTTGAGGCAGCACGATGAATGATACACAATCATATCACGAGTCGCATCGAGATCGCATGTTTAGAAGTTAACATCACCAAGAGGGCACATACCTGGCCATTGCGATAGTACCCCCGAATTGATCAGACATTCCAACAGAAATAAGCGAGCCCCTACATCTTTAGAGTCATTACAACATAGTTCACTTGTTATGCTGAATTAATTTCACAGATGATTCTCAAGTTTGTGAAGCAGATAAAAAATAGTTGATGATTATTGGAATTATCTCTATTCGATTGAGATCTTTCAGACGTATTCAACAAACGGTAATCCAGTTTGCTCTTGGATAATTTCCAAAGCTTGGATGACCTTCTCATCTTCAAATCTATGAATCAAAATGTATTAGCCAGAATTCTTTCCAATTGGGATAATTACTAACCTTCTTCCTATCAACTGTAAGCTAATAGGTGCGTCTTTATAACCTTCAGCCCCATATTGCTCCCATAGATCCCAATTGTATTTGTCCTTGTCGTTTCTTGGAGTGTATGTCTCTTCAACACTATCCTTTTCCACATCAACCTTGTCAACTGGAAATACTAAAGCGGGATAATCTAACAGATTCCACTGCGAGGTGTAGCCCCACCATTTACTGGTGTCTAGTTTTGGGGCACTCCCTGGTCCAACTGGAGACAGTATAACGTCCACCATTCCTTCCAGCTCACCATTTGTACCTTTCGAAGTCGCCGTTTCGTTCCAAATATTTGCATACTCGGTACGATACATGTCCCGTTGAACTTGAGAGTTCCACATCGATGCAATGCTATGAGATTGTAGATGCTGGTTTTGAGTAATGATGTGCTCGGTGAGGGGTCGAAGAGGTTCCCCGGATTCCTTTAGAGCATCGAGCTCCTGCGATCCTCCATCGGAGAAATATAAATTGGCCTATATTCAATTAGCGGTGATGGCATTTGGGAAGATGTTACTCTTACAATTATCTCCCAAGCTAGGTCATGCTTATATGGTTTCCACTCATCCACTTCTATATTTTTATTCGTCTTAAGCTTGTCCACGACTTGTTTTAAGGCCCTTGTAACCGGGGGATGTGGTTTGACAACCCCATCATCCCATAAAATCGCAACTTTGATTTTTTTGCTTGGAAAGAAGTTCTCTTCTCGCCAAGGAAAGGGCAAAAGAGATGGCTCTTTGAACCATGGTTTTGCATCAATGAGTACTTTCATGAAGACTTTACACCCGTCTAAGCTTGTTGATAATGGTCCTATTGTGGGAACGATATGTTCGGCACCAGCCATAGTTGCAGTCCATCCGTCTACCGGTAACCGACGAGTTGTTGGCTTTAAACCATATACACCTATGTGAAAGTAAGCATATGTCGATTTATTTGTCTCGCTCTTAGTTACCATTATTCGCCGCCGGTGAACGAATTGAGCCACCAATATCAGTACCAATACCAAGACACGAACCCCTAAATCCAACTAACGCCCCTTCACCACCCGACGAGCCACCGCAAGTCAAAGTAGTATTGAATGGGTTTACAGTCACTCTAATAAATACATTAGTATTGTCAATGTAAGTTTTTTGTTTCAACTTACCCATATATGTTATTACTTGTTTCTAAATGCATTAAAGTTTGAGGTTGTGTAGTTCTAGCATATAATATAGCTCCTGCATTCAACAGAATTTCTAGAATATGAGAATCAACTGGACTTGTTTTGCCAACCCAAGCAACGAAGCCCGCATTATGGTCCAGGTCTTTGATGCCAATGTGTTCTTTCACGCTGATCGGTATACCGTGAAGAGGGCCGATAGTCTTTCCATTTGTTCTGAAATATTCGTCGAGGTATTTTGCACGAGAAAGTGCTCGCTCGGGTAGTAGTTCGGTGATGCAATTAGTCTGAGTTTTGATTAGTCTATAGTAAAAGTGTCTGTCGAGATGAACATACCACTTTCTGGGCCAACCCAGCTCTTCTTAAGAATGCTTTCGCAACCTTGGTTGAGCTTAATTCTCCTTTTGCAAGTTTAGCGACTAGATCTTCAACTGTAGCTTCTGTGATTTCAATCTCCTCGGATGTAAGTACTTTTTTCGCAACTGATAATGTGTTTAATGGAATATCTGTGACATCCGGGATAGCTGGCTCGATAGCTGCGATAGTCTCATCTCGATATCTCTGTCTATCTTTGGCAACCTCTTGCCAAGATGCACCGGATGCTGTTGTTACTGTTGCAGGTGCCATGCTAACGATAAATGACAATTTGAAAAATGAAACAAACAGAGTAGTATCAGGGAGGTTTAAACTTCGGAGACTACGAGTATTTAAAAGGAAATTGGTACACAAACCTAGTGTATGTTGTACATACTTGTAGTAAGAGTTTATCTTGATATTATCAGTGGAAATGATAAGGAAAGAGAAGCTTCAGATGATGAATGTGTTATCACGCATCCTCGGACAACGGCGGGGTAAATGCTAGATAGCAAATCAACTCGTAGGTGGGTAGCTGAAAGTGCCATCCCCAAATTGGAAGGTCCTCGCGATGTGTGGGAAGTGGGAATAGGCAAAACATGTTGAAGGTTTGAGTTTGTAAATAATTGTATTCTAATCTAGTAGAAACAATCTTTGGGGAGCCGCTTCTTTCAAACCGTTATCCTATTTCCAGATCTTACTCAAACTGTAGATTTCAAACTCCAAACTCCAAACTCCAAGCTCCCATTTCCGTTTCCATAAGCCGGGTATAATTCCACTATTGTCCTCCCTTACTTCTGAACTGTACGATCGTCGGCATTCGATTGGGCCGTTTTAAAATGGATGACCCCAATTGAATGCAAAACCAACAGCAATAATTGTTAAAGTAATCAAAATCATGCTAACCAGCCATTTGCAGACATCCTCGGCATGGCTTATATCAGGATCTATCTCCTCGTTCAATATCTGTAATTCTCTTTGTGTTTGTATATATAAAGCCTCGTAAGATGGCGGCGGAGGTTGATTGGGATCTATCGTAATAATGAAGGGGTCGTCTCGGTAAGGTTCTTGATGCCGAAGTGGTATGTCGTGCGTATGGTCCTGCGACGATAATTCATATTCGGGAGGCCTCATTTGAGCTAATCGACGTACTCTGCTGACCAAATAATCGTGCATTGGCTCATATCCAGGAGGTTCGTTCATATCGGTATGATTTCCTTCCATCCCTCCTCTGACCTCCGTATCCTCATCGTCTGCTGGATCATCATGGTAAGGTTCGATAGGTACTGCGTCTTCTCCGGGTAATGGTGGTAATGACTGTGTGAGTCGTGCTCGAGAAATCGAAGTCGATGGGTGATGGTTGGACATGTCGAATATCGCAATATCTTGGTATAAGTCGTGCCCGGTTCGCAGATCCTCAGATCCTTTGACGACTTTCACGACTTTCACGACTTTCACCCGAATTCCCTGTCGAATATTCAAACACAGCAGTGGGTTGAAGAAAAGGTAACCACATGAAAAGTTAGATGGGCATGGCAGCCTGTTATGACTTTACTACGCCGCTCTGTTCACGATGATTTTAGTGGCTATTAGTTATCCCCTGCACTGTAAGACCCGCCAAGCTTCCCTATGGCCCTGAGACCCCTGATGCTCCAACACAAGGCACATTTGCAACCACAACTCTGAAAATTGGTGTTTCATAATGTTCTACAAACGAACAGCATCAATGCCAATGGTGTCGCAAGTGTTGCACCTATCGTGTTCGGATAAATTGGCTTGATTCGAATTTGAGTCAATACTTTTAAGCTCAGAATCCCGTCAAGTTTTCACTTCACAATATCCTCTCATTTAGTTCCAGAGGCATGCATAATTCTCTTTGCCATTCATTCGTCATTAACCCTGGCTTTTAAAATCCTACTGTACCCCTATGACAGCAAGTGCTTCTCCACCCAATTATGAGTTGTAAATGCATGGCATGATGCTTTGCTGCTAAACTCAAGGCCTTGCTTATGACAATAGGATCTTTAACAATCACCCAGCCAGTGATTGAGAGGTTACTGTTGTTCGCTAGATAATGACCTGTGGTAGTTCCGCTGAGTCACAACAAAACAATGTTTCAAGAACAAGGAAGATTGCCCGATCAATTCTAAAGTTCTTTGTATTTTTGTTCGTTGATCTAGTTAGTTGTTCCTGGATTATTATATAACTATGATGGATATCGGGAACAATCCCAATTGTCCGAGTACATATGCCTCGATGACTCTCCATCTTTCTTATCATCACCAACCACACTCCTAGTACCAACTTCAATCTCAAGATGCTTCCTGAACACATTGCCATCGTTGCCTTCTGCATGATCGTTCTTGCCGCCATGCTTGCATGGGCTTTCTTCTGGCCTCACAAACACCACAGATACGGAATGGATGACTCTAGAAAAGCAGCAAAGAAACGCTCGCATACCGCTGGCCGGTCGCATCGCGATGTCGAGATGCATCCGAGAAATTGGAATAAGGTTGAGAATTATTCCAGGAATGGAAAGACAAGAACAATGCCTGTGCATGATGAATCGGAGAAGTACGAGACATGGGTGTGACTGTGCTACGGCATAACTGGAGAAACTTGGGACGACATCATGCATTCTTCAAGCGAACTCTCAGTCTGATCTGACAAGTCCATGTTTGCTTCTTTCGGAAAATTAAAAGAAAACGAACAACCAGTCGAGAGTTTACTACAAAATTTACCTACATTTATTATCTACATTTATTATCTACACAAATTTATCCCTATTGACTTGTGACCTAAAACCTGATGAGACCGACATTTCTCCCTTTAATTATTTACTGACTCACCCACTTATCAAGCAAATGCAAGGGCCAATTGATATAATCACACACTATAAGTTAACAGATCTTCGGCATTTGTAAAAAGAAATAAGAATTAAAACTTTCTCTATTATTAGACAATGACAACCACTGACTTCATCCTGAATTCCTTCAAACGATGTTGAATGGAGTCTTGATATGGTGAAACACTGTACTGTCGTCGTGATAGCTGTCAGAGAGACCATATGTAAGAGCAGAACTGAGCATAGATTCGATGACATAAGACATATTCTAAGACATTCCCTATAGATCGGAATTTTACGATCTTGCCTTCCCTTGTGTTCTAGATGTCTCTTAGACCACAAAGGAACAAGAAAGACTTGGAATTGTTTACCTCAAGGTTGTTTCCAGGCGCATGGAAATCTAAATCGCCTCTGATACAGTGATGGTAGTGGGACATGTATTCTTGAGACATGTATTGTTAATTATACTCGAGCGATTACTAATCTTTCTTTTCAGTTATCTAACTTCTGCGTTATAAGGTTGTCATCATCACTCAGATATCATTCAATCATTTATCGCATAAGTTTATTTGGAAATTGCAAAAACTAAAGCTTTATATTTTTTATCCTCCTCTGGGGAATACCACCACCACATTCAGAATTGCTCTCTTAAGGAAAATAGCGATATCAAGGAAGATTCATCTCCCAGTCATAGATGTCAAACTCATCATCCGGAGTGTCTCTTACACCGGGAGCATCATCAGGAAGCTGTTCAGGAAGTGGTTGCTCGGCGAGACGTCTTCTCCGATTCTCAATCACTGTCTCCAAGGCAGGAACACCATTATCGCGAAGTTCATTCATGGTCTGTGATCCTCGGAAAGCCTCATAAAGCTGATTCGGGAGAATTGGAATCGTATCGAAGATAAGAAATATGGGCATGAGGACCACGGAGATGAAACATGCATAGATGAATGCCACTAGTAGGACAAGACCTTGAGTTAGTGCTCCCGGCATGTTGATTACGAAAATTGGTTTGTGGAGTTTGGGACAATTGGGTTAGTGGATCTGTTTGTAATGCTTCACTTGGCTCTTTGAGGAATCTAGGAATTTTACGGGCAGAAGTAGTATGAGGTATAAAAATCAATCTAGAACGAGGATGGGATGATTTTTATACATGCTTGGCAGCTGGTAATAATCTGTTCTGGGTGTGTTCAAGAGTACTTCAGGAGTAATTTCGAGTTGCTGAAGTACGTAGCTTGGGCAGAATCTGTATTCTATATCAGTGAGAGAACAATAAAGAAACAATGATTATCTCACCTCACTGAAAGTATCGCTCATGGATATCATCCACTCATTGTATTGTGAAAATTATCAGACAAGAGCAGGATTTCTTGCTAGACACACATCGCGCTCACCTCTCTCACTCCATACCAAATTTCTTGATAGCATTATCATGATCTACACACAGTATACTGATCTAAATCAAGAATTTTACCAGTCACCACAGAATTATATCGCCATCAATAATACAAAATCAAGAGTTACACACTTGGCTATTCTCTACATTTATATGATATTATATGTCTCCTCTCTATATTATTAACTTTCCATACAATATTAAAACAAGAAGTTGAAGCAAAATGTATACCAGAATCCTTTTCACGGCTAGTTCTTTGATTTTTACATTTCAGTTTTTCTTTTTGCACAAGACCTCACATCAGTTTCGTCCATAGACTTAGATCAATTCTGTTGTTTTCAAAAATATCTATCATTCTTTTCTGCTCTCTCCTGTTAGAACAAGTACTACCGCTTCGCAACTTCATTGCAATGGCTTCTTGCCCGTGAGCCCCATGGACGCGTTTTAATCCATTCGGAGTATATTCTTCACCCTTTTCAAATACTCTGCATGAATTCATAATCGCTATTATCACCTCACAAGTCAACAATCATCAAACTAGTATGATAGTATCTATTATTCCGAGACAAAGTTCCCCTTCCCCCACACTCCAATCAGTATGCTGATCCCCAAGTCAATCACATCATCTCCGTCAAGTGTTCAAAACTCACCATGCCATAATAAATCCAATCACCACCCTGCTCCAGCGGTTGTCAAGTGATCCTCGCATCAAACCTCGTAGTGTTCAGCACTCTACGATTACAGAGAGACAATAAATGAGAATAGTAAAAACAACTACCAAACCAACGAACATAAGAATTACGAAAATCCAGAAGAAGAAAATATGTGATGCGTAGAGAAGGATTTGATCACTGAATTCCATTTCCACGAGCCATGAGGGGCTTGTGGTATTTTGATTGGTGGGGTTATATCTTGGTGTGTTTGGGAGTGTGTAGAGAGGAAATATTGGAAACTGTTCGCTTATCCAGAGGTCTTGGATTATATCTGTTTAGGGGCTGTTCAGAAGCTTTTCAATTGATGGATAAAGATGGCTACTAAGGCTCGCTTAACTTTTCTTCGTATCTTTATTGAGCTCTTGTATACATTGTCTCGATTGTTGAATAATTCTTACTGGCCATAGCATTTGTTGTTCAAATAGGTAGATTATGACCTTGAATTGAACTTGATTTTTGACAAAGTCATTTAATATAAGACTGACACAAGTTACTGCCATTGCGACAAAGTTTAGTAATCGAGCAGGTATGTATCTGTTTCCTATTCTCTGTTCTAACTTCCACCTGTCAACTCTGGGGTATAATGAAAATGGCATTGCAGGAATCTACGGATCATTTTGACTGACGCTACGAGCTCAGAGCATACAGAGATGCGCCGCTTATAAAAACAGGATATGATCAATAGACTAGCAAAGACAATTCTATTCACAATATCACAACAATGCAAGCTCAAGGATTTTTTTATTTTCTTTAAATATTTTTTATTATTTCAGTACGACTACCATCGCCAAAAAAATGAGAGAAGCAGAAAATCTCCTACAACCTCTGAAATCTCAAGCTCGGCTGTCCCATCCATCTCCCCAAATGCCATGCCACTATATCCAACTCGTCACCCCAGACCTGCGCATAGACAACAATCGAAAGAAAAACCCATATGATACATCTGAGAACAAATACACCGAAAAAGATCAGATACAAAAAACCGAAGCCAGTGACGAAGCCAGTGACCCAATCGCTGACGAGTGGAGCCACAAGGGCTTGCGTGTCGATTCTGCCAGTGCTAATCATGAAGAAAAAATTCTGGAGAAACTGACAAGAGCAAAATAAAAGCCCAATGAAGGTGCCGATATTGATGCCGTTGAGAAATGTCATTATGAACCCTTGCATAATGCTTGTGTTATATTGATAAACCTGCTTTATGTTAACTCTTGAGTTTCAGGTTTTGTTTTTTAGAATTCTTAGAGTTATGTAGTAGATCTGAGAAAATATTCAAGTACTGGAGGAAGAAAAGAAAAGAGAAGAAAAAACAAAGTATTAAGTAGTCATTATATATATATACAATATTTGGGACTGGTTTGACACTGTTACAACATTATCTTCATATTGTCCCACATTGTTCTGTCACCAAGGTATTCCTATGACCTATCCAACTTCCCGCCTAATACCGATTCCTCGAGCATTCTATGAAAACGATGATGAACAGAAATTAGAAAACATTCCCCAAAAAAGCAGCGAAGCAGAGCGTCAAGAACCAACTCATCTCAACGATAGGCTGCGGACCCAAAACAAACAGACATCCAAACATATCTACGAAAACAAAATACCAAACCAAGTAAAAGAACCTCTATATTCCTAAATAACAAACCTTTACCCCAAATCACCGACCAAACCCATAAAATAAATCCTCCCAACCAATTTCCATAACACTCATCGAACGAACCAAATAAACTACTCATTCATTCTTATCCATCCAATGCAGACGAGACATAACTCTCCAAATAGGCAGAATAGCTACCAGTCATACAACGACTCCGAGATAAAAATTAAATGAGAATATGCCCGCATAAATAGTCATGTCTGATTCTCCCTAAAAAGAATTTTCAGAAGTGTGGGTAATCTTACAATTAGGATGATGGCTAACTAACCACCTGAAAACTTATTATTACAAAGAGATGTGGAAGAGTGAAGTAAAAAGTTGAGAATAACCATTTACTATGGAGGCATATCATTTTTATAATGTGCACTTGCAAAATGAGAAATAAATCACTATATATCCCGGTGGATATCCTGTAAACTGATGTTATCCATAAGCCAGTAAAAGCTGCCATGCTATACTGTATCATTATTTTCATTTTCTCATATCTCATACACATCGATTGTTTTATTCGATTTTGAATGCAAACGCCTTGCCTCGCAGGTGTGTCAAATCCTACACCGGGGAATGCAAAAAGATGTCCTGCTCGCCAATAAATTACCCTTTTCGTAGGGAGATAATGCACCTTCAGAAACCGGTCTGATGCCAATGTTCATGCACTCCAAGTCTTCCATTACACATGCCAGGTCCAAACCAGTCAAATAATTCTACCACCATGAAATGAAATACCAAAAGACCGCCAGATATGCCCCAACTTAATCTTGTTCCGAGTCCCAGTTCAACGGCGGCTATTACGACGAGAGGATACCAGATCCATCGTCTAGCGAGAGAAGAAAGACATGGTTTCGTTATTATGAAAACTTTAAAAAGAAAAATTGACACTCTAGCTAATAAAGTAAGAGATTGCTTGTTGTGATGAGCCCACGTTTCGCTATAGTGACGGTAAAGAGATATGCGATGCTTGAAGGAGGATACAAGAGTGGTAGGTGGTGGCATTAATAGTGGAGTGGTAATGTGAGGTTTTGTAACAGGAACAGCAGTGCGGTTTCGACTGATTTCCATAGCGAGCTGGGAGGTGGTTGTGGGTGAGGAAGAACGAGATGAGGTCTCCGATGAAGCATCTTCGATATATGCTCTTGAGCGCACTCGCTTCGGTTCTCGTTCGTTGACTGGTGTTGCGGGAGGCATGGGCGAGTCAATTGCTTGAATTCTTCCACGAATTCCCGATGAACTACCATGCCGTACTCGAGTAGGATTCTGTAAACCTCTTTCTGTTCTGATTGCTTCTAAGATCTCATTGGCACTAGGTCGCTCGTTCGGGTTAACAGCAAGTAATCTCTTGAGAAAGTTATAGAGCTGATTTGGTAATTCTGGTCGCTCTCGTCGTTCGTCTTGAAATCCAGACCATGTACTAATTTCAGCCCTAAGTAAATCCATGTCTTCAAAATCTTCCTCGAAGCTGTCTGCACTCTTGTAAGGGAGTCGTCGGAAACACATGAAATACAGTATCATTCCCAAGCTGAAAATGTCAGATTTTGTTGTGAAATTTCCATAGCGACCAAACTGATCTTGCTTCAAAACTTCAGGAGCACAATATGATATTGTGCCTGTAGATCCAGTCGATTTCCTCACAACGTTTTCCGCTTGCACCTCTCCAAAGTCGCTTATGAGACATCTCATGTCACTTCCATCTTGATGTAGCAAGCAGTTGCTTGGTTTCAAGTCTCGATGAATGTAGTTCGAAGCGTGTAGATGTGCAAGACCTGACGTGATATCCTTGAAGAACGAATAAATTTCCTCAAATTGCAATTTCCGCTGCGATGACCTCAGATCTGGTCGTTCGGCGCCTCCTCTTGATCTTCTTCGCATTTGCTCCTTCAACTGTTCATTTGTGGATTGCATGTTCGGTGTAGGTCCAGCGATATAACGTAGTAGATCTCCAGAGTTGCAATACTGCTGAAGAATGTAGGCGCAAGGTACTGAGGGACTGAACCGGTTCAATTGAACGTCTTCCAGCCAGACATGTCGGTAGGATACGAGGTTTGGGTGAGAAAGCCCCTGTAAGAGTTGAACCTCAATGAGAACTGTGGAAGTTAGTACAGAAACTTCGGGCAAAGAGAATCATAATACCTTTCTCTAACCATGCATGATCATCACCAACTGGCACTCTCTTGCACGCAAATTGACCTACAACCCGTCAGTACTTCGTTTCGCATTCTTGAATTTTCATACCTAGAGACACCCCATCGAGCTCATGGCGGACTAAAAGAACTATTCCCTTCCCCCCACGGCCTAATTCCTTTTCCTCAATGAAGAATCTCTTGAAGTAGTTTGGGCTGAAAGCTTCCTTCTTTATGGTATGTCCTGTTTCCACCACTGGAGTGCTTGCCACAAATTCTACACGGTCTTCTGCATCATCTACATAGTTCGCAGACGGAGAGGCAGGTTGTACGAGTCTGCGAATCGGACTGGAGGGTGGTTGCTCATTCGGACCACCATTTGCAGCATGAAGCATGCGAAAGTATTCTGGAGCTATGAAGGCATTTGCACGAGCGGAAGGAGTAGGCTGCTGTCGTTCGGGAGAGGGTGTGCGCAATGGACGATGGCATGTCGGACAATCATTTAAGACGAGACCAGGAGGGGCACTTCGCAGAACTAATTGTTGAGTATTGGGATCTCTTATAACGATTGCATCATCATGACGACTACAAGACTCAGTATTAGCATGTATGTGCTAGCCAGCTTCCAGCTTCTGGTTTCTTCAAATGCTCTCTGCAGAAAAAATGGAGTGTAACATACAGTACAATCTCTCGACTGTCTCTAGATGAATATGGGACTAAAGACATGGCAGAGACTCGGAATTTGTGAAGTTGGGCAATGGATTGATGTTACTGAACAAGATCTTCTCGACCTTTTATGTCACATTGTTCATTCTTTGATTGGTCCTGTGTAAGAGAAGTCAAATGTGTATACAAGAATTGTACTTGCAGCAATGTGAAGACACACAATGTTCAACATTCCATATCCAAATCCAAATCCAAATCCCAATCCCAATACGTTCAACTTTTTATCTTGCGTGTGGTCGCAATGACATATTCCCGTTAGGTTCTCTCGGGCTATCGGGCTACCGGGGGCGATCATTCCAGCGCCTGCCATTGTTGTCCAGGCGTTTCCCTTTCCCCACATTCTTAACCTCAGCCTCACCAATAATGCCTATTTTATAGGTCTCCGTCACTAAAGTGGTACTACCGACGTGGGCCCATTCCGTCTTCAAATCCTGCGTATCCATTTTTACATCCAATCCTCAATCGTCAATCTTCGACGTTGACAACTGTAACCAACCATGGCCGTGGAGTTACGAGGCCTTCGAGTTAAGAGGCTCTCAGGTTAGGAGACCGTCATCAATCACCATAATCTACATCCGTTGTTACTGAGTCCTTGGACATTCAATGAGTTGTTGGCGATCCATTCAACTGCTGATGGCTTGATCGATGAGTTCATGACTTTGTTTACAAAGTAACAACCTCAAAGCAACAGCAACGGCTGGTGTCAGGCGGCTACTTGCATCTATTCATCTTGCTTAAAGCAAATATCCCGTATCGTTACATTATCGTTCATATACGGGCAGATAGTCACAGTATGGCAGTCGTCTCGAAGAATGAGCTCTCTTGTCTAGAACCTCTCAATGCTAAGCAGCATTAAAGCCATCTGATATTGATGCTCGGCGTTTGATATCACTACTACTCTTCTACTACTTGCATTGAATCTTCCAACAGTGACAACGGATGTAACATTGTATTGCTTTCGGGGGGAGGTCATTGAGGAAGCCACGCCGAAAATAATTGGCGAGGATTGTTTCAATATCATACTGTACCATATCATCACCTCGACAACATCCACCAAGATTCTTGTGTCCCATATGAAGTTGGTGATTCTACTTCGACATATTCTGGGCCCAATAACACATCTCGCGCACATGGCAACGCGATTAGGCACGGGTCTCGCATGCTTTGTGCTGATTTTGGAGGTTGATATGCAGTCTACCGCTTTAAGCAAACATGGGATGTTCTTTCTCGAAGGCGAAAGCATGCAGAGAAGGATTTCGGGTGCGGCTAATCTCAAGTTGCGAGTTTAATCGGAGTAGAAACAAAGAAGATCGGTAAATCTCATATTATGACCATGAAGTAATTTTGCACCAGATCACTTGCAAACATTGGTTAATTCGGGATCTAATTGGCTTCCGAGGAATCACTAATCGTTGAAAGACACGAGACCTATTTTGAAACAACGAAGTTCTTTGTTTCCGAATTTGGATCTGGGTCCTTCCTTACATATTCCGGCTTGTGCCTCAACCAGTCTGAGGCCGAAAACGAGTACATCTATTGGATATTATAGACAAGGTCGGATTTTTCCAAGGAACAGAATCTTTGATAAAACAAAGGGTGAAGTTGACATTGTTCCATTGCGGCTTCTAGAAACCTATCTTTATTGAGAATAATTATTTTTATGATTCCACTTGTTCGATCGAGTTTTAGATATGAATCTGAAGCCAGAAGGGATTGAATGGATCTTCAATTTTAGGCGGTATGGGTAATCAAAGTTTGATAATCGGTGTGATAATGATTGTGGTTACGGTCATTGGAGGTGTGATTGGGGTTTTCGTATGGCACCGATTGCGGAGATCAAGACAGTTCAATGGAGGAATCCAGATGAGTTCTCTACAAGAATACCGTCCAGATGGTCGACGTGGACTAGTACATGAAGAAGATCGCCGCACACAAAATCATAATCGAGGTAGCCCGGGTTTAGCTGACATCATTGGCAACTCATCTGACCGTCCTAGGGATGTAACAGAGAGCAGTGATGGTCGAAGTCTAGCAGATATTGTAATTCCACCGCCTAAACGACGTGGAAAGGCATCTACACCTCGTTTGAAGAAAGCAAAGAAACAAGAGATCATCGAACAGCCACAGAATGGGCCAAGTACAGCTAATACTGCAAATCAGTCTTCAGATCGTGTGCGTATACTTACTACAGAAAATGATCAGTCTACAGCAGGAGTTGGAGTAAAAGGCAAAGGGAAACCAGCCCCCGGAAAGTTTCAAAGACCATTCGTCTCTCCTGAGAATATCGATACCCCACTCATCATGGTCGAATCCTCTGCAAGCTGTTCTCAAGAAGAGGGCAGTCTTAAATTGGAGTCTTGATTGATCGAACCAGCCAAGAAGGAAGGCAGATAACATGCTGATAAATTATGTCGATTTGTAATCTCGGGAAAATAATGACTGCGAATTTACCGACCCCTGCACAAACGAACCAAGGGGAAACGCTTTCGTCTCAACACGTAAAATCTTCCCCGCATATATCAAGCTTCATTTGAGATATTGGAAAATATTTGGAGTATGGAAAATGATCAAGTCCGATCCTAGTAAATATCAGTCAGTGCAGAGGAATTGTGATATGACAAAAAAAGAAAGAGAGTGCTGTTTATATAAAGTACATGATTCCTGAGGTAGCAAAATGAGATTTCTTGTGATACTTTTCTCATTACAATCATCAGAAGACAACTTGCCTAGCTAAAACATGTCGAAACTTATTGTCATAACCAGTGTTACTGGTACCCAAGTACATATCCCCATAGATCTTAGATTTACGAATACTAACCAAAGATAGGGATCATCAATTGCTGAGACATTTCTCCGCTTCCCAGAATGGCGAGTTCGAGGGACAACACGCAATCCAGCAAGTGTAACTGCTGAAGCATTAGCAGAAAAAGGAGTTGAAATTGTTGAAGCGGATTTTGATGACAAGGAATCACTATCTTCAGCTTTCCAAGGAGCTACTGTGATTTACTCCAATACCGATTTCTTCATGCACCTCTTCACAGGTATATCCGCAGGCGCGCCTCCTAGTCGCACAGTTCTCGAACACGCATATGATCGGGAAGTTGCTCAAGGTATCAACATTGCAGAAGCAGCCGCTTCCCCAAGCGTTCTCAAAACATTGGAATATTTCATATACTCTTCTTTGAGTGACGCAACGAAATGGAGCAGAGGTAAATATTCCACGGTATATCATTTTGATTCCAAGGCAGAAACAATCCGTCAGATTCGATCTCGATTTCCGGATTTGGCGACAAGAATGAGTACCTTGCAATTGGGATATTATGTCACGAATTGGAAAGCGTTTCCACTCATGGCACCACAGAAACAGGATGATGGGGGTTTTTTGTTTGAGAGACCTTTGAGTCTGGATAGTATAGTGGAGTTTGTTGTTACGCAGAAAGATACTGGAGTTTTTGTTAAAGCATTGATTGATATGCCGCCTGGAAAGAACCTCATAGGTGTTTCGGACAGAATGACGTGGAAAGAGTGGGCGAAGATCTGGGGAGATGTCCTAGGATTCAAAGCTGGGTTTAAACAAGTCTCGGAAAAGACCTTTTGGAAAGGTGTACCAGAGCCTTTGTTGAGAGAGTTGCAGGTTGCTTGGGATTATGCGGATCAATTTGGTCATACGGGTGGGGATCCGGATGTTGTGAGACCGGAAGAGGTGAGTTATTTTTTCAATAAGAGAATTTGAGTTGTGAGAAATAAAGTGCTAATATGTAGTTTTTAGCTTGCTGTTAAGCTTCCACTGACGTCGATGGAGGAGTATATCAAGAGTGAAGATTGGTCGGCTGTCTTGAATTCTTAGGTATGAATCTCTGTATTCACAGGAGTAACTGTATCTATATTTTATTGATAGAGAGTACGCAAGATATGTTGAATATTCTGAAACAGTAATGTTTATAATGTAATCGAAGATAAACTATGTTCTCTCATGCTTTCAAAACTTTTCTTTGATTGACCTTCTTGTCTTTCGATGGATTGCTGGGGATGTAAATAATGATGACTCGCGTTTAAGTGGTAATCCTACTTCTGTTTGTAGTAATATCCTTGCTATATTTGTATTTGTGGTATGTATATTATATTATATTTTGAAAATGCGAGAAGCTGCATGGAGATTGATGCTAATCCCCCTGTTGTATTGTTCAATTTCTGGGCTTCTCCAATTTCTGACTGGAGTGTTAATACAATATCCTCATCATATTCATCGTATTTGAGAAATAACGAGTTTGTTCATGTGTATTATTATGTGAGTATGGAAATATAAGATGATATTCGATTTTACTATAGATTTAGGGATTTGAGGAATAAGATTCTGAGGGGAAAGAAGGGGATGGGAACAGTTAGGTTGAGCTGCGTGTGAGTTCAATGAAGAGTTAGTGACTGAACTGGATGTTTGTTGTTTGTTCTTAATTGTGGTCGGATAATCTCATGATATAGAATAGAGGTCTTCAATCATTCATGTTATATAAGGTCAATATATGATGATCCACTAGGATCATACTGATATATCATCTCCGAATGTCTCCTTGAGGGATTACAGCCTGTTGTATTCACCTGATCCCATATGTCACTACTGCTCGACTCCCTTAATACGATTTTTCTTTGTCATGATAGTGACCCATTTGCGAGCTGTGCAGGTGAACTTGACGGAAGAGTTAATCCAGAGTGAGAATTGGTCATCTGTATTGGGTTCTTCAAAAAGAAATGGAGCGAGGGGTCTGTATTTGAAAGAGTTATTTTTTATATGTATTTCCTGTATCAAAAGTGCTGGCATCAACGAGAAACTGAGGGAAATGTGATCTTTTAGTGACGATCAGATACCTCTTGTACCATAGAATTGAAGAGCTTCCAAGGTAACATTATAC
Source organism: Botryotinia calthae (assembly GCA_004379285.1). Taxonomy (NCBI): domain Eukaryota; kingdom Fungi; phylum Ascomycota; class Leotiomycetes; order Helotiales; family Sclerotiniaceae; genus Botryotinia; species Botryotinia calthae. The sequence continues at coordinate 11,187 of PHWZ01000223.1, read as the reverse complement.
TTGCCTGTAAGCAGATGGTTTTCGAGGAGGTACATAAAGACTCAGAGTTATAAGAGATTACTGGCAGAGACATACAAACAAGTTGAGCTGTTGAAAGAGAACTCAAATTTATATAATGATTTTGAGGTTCTTAAAATTGAAGAGACTGATCTAAATTGTTCAATTCTCCAACAGAAGCTTCTACTCGAAGGGTCTTTGGTGTGCACTAGTCACTGTCCGAAGATCGAATTTTCAGGAAAGATGTGCCTTGTTCTGCAAATCACCTCAAAAACTTGCAGAATAGGAGTCAAAACTGATTTAAGATGACAGATAGCTGTTTGAATTTCCCATTTTTCTTCTCAAAACCAAAATGCCTAATATGATCAGAAAACACGCTGTCATCGGGCTAGGAATAGTCTCCACTGTCGCCTCGACTTTTATTCTCACTCGTATCTCTATCCGAAAGTTGTATCAAAGGGCCCTTGAGAGAAGCCAAAAAAGGATGAAGGATAACGCAAGTAGCAAGCATCAAACAACTGAACATCGAGGATCGTTGGGCGAAACAAAAATAGGGGAGCCTTCAGGAAACCACATCACTGAATTGACAATCCGTCGATGTACATGCCTACCAGTCGCGTACAAGATAATCAACAGGCCAGAAATCAGAAAGATCATGTCAGCTTTTGAAAAGGCGGACGCGATCGATTGTAAGGGATCTCAACGACATATACCTCGAGACAAGATAATTGAAGCGTTCTCTTTGGGCATCGATAAACTATCATGTAAGACACTCGGAGAGATTTATAAAATCATTAGTGAGAACACTTGTTAGAAGAACGGAGCACGACTAAGCAAAAGGAGTAAAGAGATGAATGGGAGAGCAGCTGAGAGTTTTCGTATGCAGCCGAGGACTGTGTACATTGTGGAACGTCCTACACTAGCTGGTCTAAATTACTTGCTAGTGGGTAGAGAAGAAGAGGAGAGGAGAGAAGACGCAGCAGAAGGGCGGATTTTCAGAGTAAAGGATCGGAAGGAAAACCAATTAACCCATACTAGATAGGCACATTGAGCAAGTAGGAAGTGTTTATTCGAAAATTTCCCCTCCCCAACAGCACATGAAGCATGAATCAATAATGAATGTTGAAAGTTTCATTTTAAGAGCTCATCAAGAACCCACTATCTTGATCTTGGACAATGATTACTTGAACTATCAAGTATTAAATCCAGTCGACAAGAAATTATGTTTGTCCTATGACAAATGGGTGGAGGAAAGAAACTCGTACAGCTTTTGATAAGTGACAAATACCTCACCGCTATTGTGGCAGAATTTTGGAGAAATTTCGCAAAACTACCCCTCTGTCTCGAGAGTGACCAACTGGAATGAATTCACGACAGTCATGGTATTTTGTCTTGAATACCTCTGATATCAAACTACTTGCATAAACATGCAGATATTGATCAAAATCTGTCAGTATCAATGTCTTCTTTCAAGGTCAGCAACGGCTTCAATATACCAAAACTCGACATGAACACTAGCTCACCTGCTTCAATATAGCATAACCACTCATTGAGCCCAATTTTGGCATTGGAATTTTACCATACTTCTACTGGTAAACTGTTGATTCTTGCGGCTGAAGGTTCTTTCCTCAAGATATATGATGCCAAAACTTCCAGTCAGATTGGTCAATGTAGAGTCTTTGACTCACAGGCAATTCATGGTATCATTATTAGAGAATTGAACAATGATTCCAAAGACGATTTACAGGTAGTTATTTGGGGTGGTCAATGTTTGACCTTAATCCGCAAGTCGCAAATTGAAGGGATCATATCTCAACATGTGATTAGTATCACGGAAACTGCGACATTAGCCAGTGATTGGGTTCTCAGTGTTGCATTTTGTCCTTGGGAAAACGATGGCTGTGTCATGGTTACGGCTCACAATGCAATGGTTCAAGCAACACTATCAAAGGAAGACAGGACAACGATATTACGTCAACTGCAACCTTCTTCGCGATCTATGTTGTACTCTGCGAGTCTCGCTTGCGAGAATCAAGATACTGTTATAGTTGCAGCAGGAACTATCTTCGGCGAGGTCATTGTTTGGAAATGTGTTGCTGCCGAAGATAACTCTAACTTTCGCAATGAAGCCCTCTTTGTTTTCACTGGTCACGAGGGTTCCATTTTTGGGGTTGATATATCTCCACCGATCATGGGCCATGATGGAAAGACCACACGATTGCTAGCGAGCTGTAGCGATGATCGTACAATAAGAATCTGGAATCTTGCGGGAGACTCACAAAATGATATAGATGCCATGAAGTTAGCCGCCGATTTGCTGCCAAGAGAGACAGGTTTCGGAGAGAAAGCAAAACCTCAACATGACTCTAATGGCTTCAACCGATGTATTGCGGTAACTATGGGTCATGCATCACGTATATGGGGTGTCAAATTTCACTGTCCTGATACTTCAACATTTGGCACCTCACCAATCACTATTCTTTCTTTCGGGGAAGATTCAACAGCTCAACAATGGACACTTGAACTTGGCAGTGAGCTTCAAAATGGAAGCAAAACCTCTGATGTTTCAGGACTTGATGTATCCAAACCTAGCTCAAATAATCTTGCTAAGTTAACACACCACAAAACTTTTGCATTTCACACCGGAAAGCATATTTGGTCAGCAGCTATTACTCAAATAGAAAACAGTCAGAATTTGCTTGTCACTGGTGGTGCAGATGGAAAGATTTCAACATATTGCTTTGAAGAGGAGAAAAAGCCAAATCCAACTCATATTGATGCGTTAGGCAAGGATGCCGACTCTGCAACGGACAATCCTATTGAAGGTTCATATTACTCGATAGCTTTTGAACTCGAAGATGTTTTAAAGTCTCTCAATTCGACGGAATCCTATCACAAGGAGGAACAGGATCAAGAATCCGTCGTATCGAAGAAAAACAAGAAGGCGCCCAAAGATGCCTTCAATCGTTATGCATTCGTATCTGAAAATGATTTCCTGATCACGACAACATTTGGAAGAATTCTCAAGGCCACTGTTGGAAATCCGGTCAAGTTCGAAGAGCTGTCTCTACCCGAATCCAGTGCTCAAGATCTTAGATCATATTCTATTCTGAAGGGTAACTCAACTCTGGGATTATGTTTCTTGGCGGGTACAAATGGGAAGACATTCTTGTATCAACCAGGATTGCCTATCGTTCAAATAGGACAAGTTGAGCGAAAACCATCCGACGTGTTTATTGTCCCAGGAAATGATAATCAATCAGTTGAATTGTTAGTTACATTATTGGGAACCCAAGAACTAACAATATTCTCTTTCAATCTGAAATCTTCCATGTCACAACCTCCTGTTGACAGAAGGACTCTCTCATTACCCCCGAAATTCATAGTCACAGGTGCTGGTACATGTAACGGCCATCTCGTCATTGGCTCTAGAGAAGGTCAAATCGCGGTACACGACACCAACACCAACGCTATGAGTACCTGGAACTCACCTGGTAAAAAGGATGCTATTACTTCCATTGTTGCTGTCCCCAGGACCGACTCTAAGCAAACCACAAGCTATTTCGCAATCACGAGTCGAGACGGATTATATGCCATATTTTCATACAACAGTGAAGCTACGTCAAAGATTTCATGTGTACATTCTGCTGCACCACCATTCGGACCCATGATTGAAGCTTGTTGGTTTCAAGGTTCTGATTTGATTCTATATGGCTTCAAAAGCAAGAGTCTTATCGTATGGAACGAGACGAAGCAATCTGAGATTATGCGTATCGACTGCGGAGGTGCACATCGAGCTCATGCATATTCTCCATTCGAAGGGACTCACGGTGGCGGCAGTGGTCACTTGATATACACAAAAGCATCACAACTATTCCTTCATTCCCAAAAAGTTCCTTCTCATCGCACCATCAAACCGGGCGGTCATGGGCGAGAAATAAAAACTTGTGCTATAGGAGGCTCTCCCCAAATGATAGCAACCGGTGCTGAAGATACCAATATCAGAATCTGGCGCTACGAGAACAAAAATACACAAAACCAGAATCAAAGCTTTGATTCACACGCCCTCAACTGCCTCTCCACAATCCAAAAACATACAGCAGGTCTCCAACACCTTCACTGGCACAACTCAAACTATCTCTTCAGCAGCGGCGGCGTCGAAGAATTCTATATCTGGCGCATCCAATCAATCCCTGGTTTCGGTCTCGGAGTCATATGCGAAGCTTCTTGTCCTGATCCCACTGCCGAACAGGATCTACGCATCATGTCTTTCGACGTGTCTGATATTCCCGGAAGTGAGCACGAAGAAATGATCATCACGCTTGTTTATTCAGACTCAACCATGCGCACTTATCTTTACTCTAGGACTGGTGGATGGAAATTACTAGTTAGGGGTCAATATACATCTGCATGTTTAATGCAAATAGCACATCTACAGATTTCACACTCAGAACTCACTTTCCTAACTGCAGCTACAGACGGAAGTCTCTGTATCTGGAGGGCACCTCTCCCCCTCTCCACCAAACATCAACCCCAACCTCAATCACCCCCACAGACTTCCACCCCCATCCTCATCTCACACACTAAAATCCATCAAAACGCCATCAAAACGCTCGCGTTCAAATACACCCCCGCTTCCCCCACTGCCACTCCATATCTCGTAATCATGACCGGCGGCGACGATAACGCAATCGGCGTGACGTTGTATCCGATTTCGGAATCTTCGGGCCTGTGTTTGAATTCCTCTTTTTTCCAGCACCCAACGAAAATACTCCTTCCCAATGCGCACGCGGCTGCTGTTACGGGACTGGTGTTTATGCCTCATTCTCAGCCTCGTCTCCCTTCTACAGATACTAGAGATAGCGCAGACGACGAGAATGAGAAGAAAAAGAAAGAGGAAATGGAAATGTATATCGTGTCTTCCAGTACCGATCAGCGGGTCAAGACGTGGCGGGTTGGGATTGCTTCTTCTTTTACATCTACATCGATATCTACATCAACAGCCGAAAAAGAAAAAGGGGACACATGTCCGGTAGATATCGAGATGGTAGGGGATGAGTTTACGGCGGTGAGTGATATTGGGGATGTGGGTTTGATTCCTGGGGATGATGATGATGATGGGAATGGGGCGAAAGCGATTATTGTAGGGAATGGTATGGAGATATGGGGATTTGGGGCGACGAGGTAGAGATTTCAGATTCGAGATTCTGCGTGAAGAATAGCATAGTATGACATGAAAAAGATATAGAAGAGGGAAAAGATTCTTTGAGAATTCATTACATCATTATCTTTAAAAAGCGACTAGCAAACTATGATTAATGTCAATTAGCTAGCCATTCTACTCCTCTTTCTCCATGCTTTAATTTCCTTCAACACATTCATAACTAGCGGTACACCCACGGGCCCCAACAATGGCATGTAAACCGCTACTTTATGTTCATCCGGGAAATACACTTGGCCCACCATACTCTTTTCGAAAAATGCCTTTTCCGCTGCCTCTTCCGCAATACGTGCGTGAACTAATCCGTCGTTGCCTCCCAAACCATCACATGCTTTTCTCAAATGTTCGATAGTTGTGTAGACGCCATCTTGCACGGATTCCGGTATACTAATCGAAGGAAGCGCTTTACTTAATCGCGCTAAACTTCCTAGTGTTCCACTGGCTTTCAGAAGAAGACCAGCGCTACGCACGCGCACTAATGTCATTAAGCGTAGAGGAAGAGATCCGGTTTCGGGGGCCCCCATTAGGGACATTAGTTGAGTGGAAAAAGTAAGCATTGCGGGGCGTAAATCTGAGATGTCGGATTGAATTACTACACCACCCCATTGGGGGATCAACCAGCTCTTTCCACCCCCTTCGACTTCCATATCGCCTGCATAGAGAATGAAATTAATTGTTGGAGCGCCGCCAATACTGGGACTTAGAGGCCATTCGGCAGCATTGATGAAGCCACTTAGATCTTCTTTTCGTAGGACATTTCCGCTAACACCGGGGGTGGCGTATAGTTGGACTTGGGTATCGATTGTGAAATTGCTGATTGAAGTGAAGCTTTCGAGTAATGGTTTCATGTGTTCTTCCAGCGCAGCTTCGATATCCCAAGATGAGGGGGTGGCCGTTGGAGTAAAGAGGGAGAAGGTTAAGTGATAAGTTCCGGAGTATTTTAATGAACGCGTTGTCCATCTGGCTAGAGTATCTGCCACTTCTGGTGCCAATGCTTTTGGACTTCTCTCTGGTGGGGCGGAACTAGTAGAAAGTAGGTATGCGATCATAGCTTGTTCTTCGGCAAACACGCCCCTCAATGTATTCGCAATGTACGTCGCTAACGATGATGATGATGACGAGCTCGAAGGGATCTGATTTGGAGGATAGTGTATATCTAAAATGGGCGCATATGCTTGTAAATTCGCTTGCGATGCTGCTCCAGGCAAAAGTCTAATAGTCAAAGCAACCTCCTCTCCCATGCCCCCATATGAGAACCCATTCGTAGTCGCGGAAGCATTGTTAGGCGGGGAAAGTTGTAATCGTAAATGATGTGCGGAGAAATCGTTTAAATCATCCAAAGCGTGTTGTGTAGTTCGTAGAAGATTTTGAGCTTCATTTTCTTGTAATGATTCGGCTTCTATTGAAATTGTGAGTGGAAATACTGGTCGACATGCCTAGATTCCTCAATTAGTCTGAGCTATTCATATATCTGACATTAACATACCCTTCCTTCGGCCCAATCTGTCATTTGATCTAAAGGCAAAGGCGCTCTATAAATTGTCGTCGTTCTCCACCATATTGGCACACCAAGTAACAGTATAATAGCCCAGAATGAAATCAGAACCTGGATTCGCATGCGAGCATTCTCGGGCTTTTCAGGAGGTGGTTCCTTTCTTTTCTTTACTGCTGTCACCGCATTTTCGGGTGGCTTATCATTAAAGATTTTCACATCTTCATCTATAGTTTGCGTCGGACCTGAGGATGCAGGTTCATTTGTTGATAATGACATTATGAAGTTTGGATGTCCATTTGTGATGTTGATGATAAGTAGATCCACACGGTATGTATTGGTATGGTGGAAGTTCCGAGCTGTGTTTGGATGCGCCGCTATTTGCGACAAGCAGGTTTTAGCGATGAGAAGGCTGAAGGGAAAGGAAAGAAATAACAAGGCTGAATTGAGTTGACAAGGCTGAGCTTCTGCGCTCTTTGAAGCTTGAGCCCGATAAGGTTAGAGTTGCGTTCTTGTTAAGGCTCTCACTACTAGCGGGGACCAGCACATACTACCCCTACCCCTACCACGTGCCCTCCTACCCCTACTATTCTAGCATCCAAGCGAGTTTCCGCATATGTCAAACCTCGTTGGGGAAAAGATCCGCGAAGATCCAACAAAACCGTGATTGATCATAATCAGGCCTGCACTCATCCAACCAAATACATGCGAATCAATCAGGGAATCCACCACCGACAGTCTGCATCCCTTCAGTTGTCGTACGAGGCCGAATGCCATCCATCCATACATCGCACACGAAGATTGCAGCCATACAAACGAATCAAGGCAAGTTACAACGGAGAAGGCATCCATCCGAGAACTCCACATGAATCGCATAAATCGCCAATTTGTGCTATGGCTCGTATGGCTATGATTGGTACTAAGAGGAGGAAAAGACTGTGCATTCCCCTCAAAAGGTTTAATGTCCCTCGAATCCTGACTCTGCACTGAGAAAAAACTGGTCGGATATGGAACCTCTTTCGCATCACCGGTAGCTTATTCGTTATTGTATTCCGAGTATAATGGCTCAGAACAAGCCATACTATGCGAGGAAGTCACCTCCGTGCCGAGGCATACGTTGCCATCTGAGGAATGAAAGTCCCCCAAAAGGGTCCATCGGCGAGATGGACGCATGCATATTACCCAGACTTCAGCCATATTAATACCTGTACGGTAAGATTTTGAGGTACAGTCTTTCTTACCTATCTTACCTGCTGTCGTCCCTTTTTCCGTCCAAAACATCTTTTTCGCCTTGAATCCACCCTTTGAATTAATGAATTTGGGATTTTATAACTGCATGAACATCGGATCTCTTATCTGCGCAGCCAATTCTAACAGCATTTGCTGTTCTGTTCTCACTTGAAAGCGGGACTGTCTTTTGAATATAGCAGGCAAAGGTCAATTGACTACCAGATACCGTATTTTCGCAGAGCTCTTTAGGTGTTCATTTGACAACTGGAAATACTTTAACTACATTGTTATCAAAATGCCAAGTTAGTTTACATCGCTTCGGCCAACAGAATGAGTTCGAAATACTAACAATTCAATAGTTCCATTGGCTTTAGCAGCTCCAGCAGCGTTGGCCGGGTTAGCATACGCCAATGCGAAACTTTCCTTGAGCTACGATTATCAATTATTGGGTGCTGCATTAAAAGCATATTCCTTCACCAGTAAAAGAGAAAAAGATGATCGTCTCAATATGTTTTATATACTCGAAGAGCATGCGAAAGGAAACTTCGCAAACGATACATTCATCATATTCGAAGGCAAGAAATGGACATTCAAGGAGACGTACGATATAGTTTTGAAGTATGGAACATGGCTGAAGAATACCCATAATGTCAAGCCGGAGGAAATTGTTGCTATGGATTTCACCAATTCAGATAATTACTTCTTTCTATGGTTTGGATTATGGAGTATAGGTGCCAAACCAGCCTTCATCAACTACAACTTGACGGGCAAAGCATTAGCCCATTGTGTCAAAGTCTCCACTGCAAGGTTATGTATCGTGGATCCAACGGTTGAAGAGAAATTGACGCAGGAAGTTCGGGATGAACTTCCGGATATCTCTTTTCAAATTCTCACTTCCGATATAGAGGCTACTATCATTTCCACTGAAGGCATTCGTGAGTCGGATTCTACTAGATCTAAGCAAACAAAGTCAATGATCGGAATGTTGATATACACCAGTGGTACTACAGGTTTACCTAAACCTGCAGTCCTGGCTTGGGGGAAGGCAAACTTTGGCTCGACTATCATGCCAAAATGGAGTGGGTACGGACGACCTGATGTCTTGTATACTGTGTGTTTTTCTTCTTTTTTGTTTTTTTGAAATACTAATTCCTGTTAGTGTATGCCCATGTACCATTCTGCTGCTAGTGTCCTTGCTGTCTTAGCAGCTCTGAACATGGGTGCAACAATATGTATCGGCAGAAAGTTTTCCACAAAAACATTTTGGAAGGAAGTTCGAGAATCAAACGCGAATGTTATTCAATATGTCGGGGAGGTCTGTCGCTACCTCTTATCTGCACCTCCTCAACACGATCCGGTGACAGGCGAGAACCTAGACAAGAAAAATAACGTTAGAATGGCGTTTGGTAATGGCTTAAGACCTGATGTATGGAACAAATTTAAGGAACGATTTGACATCAAAACTATCGCCGAATTTTACTCCGCTACTGAAGGTGCAGGAGCTGGTTGGAATTACTCTAATAACGAATTTAGTAGGGGCGCAGTTGGACGTAACGGGTTTATTTACTGGCTCGTATTGAGGAAAGGATGGGCTGTGGTCGAATTGGACGTTGAAACGGAACAACCCTATCGATCAAAAAGTACCGGATTTTGCACCAAAGTACCGTATGGGACTCCAGGAGAAATGTTGTATAAACTTGATCCCGCCGATATAAATTCAGGGTATCAAGGGTATTTCAACAACCAAAGCGCCTCTGATAGTAAAGTGTTACGAGACGTTTTCGAAAAGGGCGATGCATGGTTTCGAACAGGCGATATTATGACGTGGGAAAATGGTGAAAATGTCTACTTCAATGATCGAATCGGTGATACGTTCCGCTGGAAATCAGAAAATGTATCAACAAACGAAGTTGCAGAAGCGCTATCTACTCATCCGGCTATCCAGGAAGCAAATGTCTATGGAGTTTCCCTGCCCCATCATGACGGACGGGTAGGTTGTGCAGCTGTTATTCTGAAAGATCACAGTCCGAATATCATGAAGGATTTGGCGGTCCATGCGAAAAAGTCACTGCCGAGTTATGCGGTACCAGTGTTTTTGAGAGTTAAAAAAGAGGGAGAGGAGATGGAGATTACGGGGACGGTGAAGATGGTTAAACATGTGATTCAGAAACAGGGGGTAGATCCAAATGCAATAGACGAGAGCGGCGATCAGATGTGGTGGTTGAGAGGGGATGAATATGTGAAGTTTGGTGAAAAGGAGTGGAATGAATTAAATGGGGGAAAGGTTAAACTGTAGGAGATTTTGGTTTGAGTTTTGAGTTTCGGATCTTTGAATGCGTATAGGCGTCTGAGCGATGGGGGGGGAGTTGGATCAATGGGAGTGCATTTGGCGTTCGGTATTGAATCAGTATTGGCTTCTATTGCACTATCTAAACCAGAAGAGCAAGAAATATTAATGACAACATTTTTCACTTGATATTCACAGATAATTCTGAGTCTTGATTTCTTATGAAATCATCATGTTCAGACCCCATAGTTGAAGGTTAGTTAAACATATTTATATTTTCATATAAGTTATCGATTTGAGGTTATCAATGCGTTCCCTGCTCAGATTATTACCTATAAGAATGACCAGTAGAAAAACGACATAATAAAGAGAAAGAGATGGGGAAGGAAAGAAAAAAGAAAAGAAAAGAAAAAAGAGAAAGAGATCTTGCAAATGCCAGTAATTGCACACTGTTCGGAAACCCAAATTTCTTCGCTAATTCCTCTTGAACCTTGTGATTCTGACACTCAACCAAATTCACGGTTTAAAATATTAGAGTCCTTTCCCAACCCCCAATTCAATTTTTGATTTCCACACGCGACTACCCCTCAACTCTCCACGCTCAACCCCCCAATCTCAACCACCCTCCTTTATTCCACTTCACGCCCTCCCTCCCATACAATAACCTCTCTCTCCTCCCGCCATCCTCCACACTCGCGAGCATCTCCTCCAACATTTGAAAATCAATCGGCTTGAGGATCCAGCCGTCGAATCCGCGATTTATGTATTCGTCTCTTTTTGATTCTTCGAGGGAGGCTGATACCGCGATTATGGGGAGTCGACCGTAGAGGGATGAGCGGGGGGAGAGGGGGGGAGCGGGGAGTGTGTCGGTGGTGAAGCTGCGGATTAGGTTTGTGGAGGCGAAACCGTTGAGGATGGGCATCTGAGGGGAGGGTGGGGGGTTAGTTTAGTTGGGGGAGG
>PHWZ01000222.1:0-60450 GCA_004379285.1 Botryotinia calthae | reverse complement strand
GCCCTAGTCTTTCCTTATTTCCAATCTGTTTCGTCGCGTGATAGCTAATCTAGTCTAACCCCGTGACCCGTTATCTTGTTACTGAATCCGTCGTAACAGCAAATAGATTCAGCTATATTTGTACGATTATTTCGAGTATGATGAGCAAGCTCGTATGTAACCTACCAAAATAATCTTCAATAGTTTCGAAGGATTCAAAACGGAGATTCGAAGAATCTTTGGGAACTCTAATGAGTTAAAGATAATAGAAAAAAAGATCTTCAGCCTCAAGCAGACAGGTTCAGCATTGAAATATACCACAGAGTTTTGAAGATATATAGAAACTACTAAATGGGACGAAACCGCAATCATAAATCACTACTGTAAGGGATTCAAACCAGAAGTACGCTTAGAACTCGATAAAAAAAGCGAATATACAAACCTGAACGAATTAATCAAAAGCTTTATCGAAATCAATAATCGTTTATACAAATACAAACAGAATTAGCAATCTTACAAACCCCAAGTCAATCAAAAGCAAGGATGCTATTACAAAAATAAAGGTAAATCACAATACAATCCATAGCAATATAGGGATTCTATAGAATTGGATACTACACATCATACGAATAACAACGACGATTCGGAGAAGCGATGAAGACAAAAGAATAATTTATATTTTGAATATAGAAAAGCATTGTATTGGGCAGCAAGTTGTCGAAACAAGAAAACAGAAGCAAGAAGAGGTAATTTCAAATCTAAATTCAGCAAAGACCAACTCAACACTACTTTTATATCCTATAAGGATACAGACCTACTTAAAAACATTAATATTACTACTTTCGAGGAATTACAACAATTAAATAAAGAATTATCACAAAACGAAAAAGGCTTGAACGCTTTAGATCTATAAGAAATAAAGTACTATCGAATTCCAATACCTTCAATAACGGAAGAAGATATAATAGAGGAAAGTTCTCAGAAAGAGATTGAAGCAGAACACGCCAGGATAAGCTGGACTGCTTGCTATAAAGAATTCTACGGAATTCACCGATCTGATAAAGAAGCTATCGGATGGTTTCCAAAGAGAAAGAGAACCAAGAAACAACGAAAAGGTATAGATAACTTTGCAAAAGGATATAGAGTTACACCACAGCTAAATGCTACAAAACAAGCAGAACAGATATACTGCAAAGTTAAAATAAATAGACACATACAAGTAGCTATGATAGATTCAAAAGCTACAGGAAATTTTATTGTACCAAAAACTATAAAGTATTTGGGAATACCACTTCAGATGAAACAACACCCCTACCGATTGCAGTTAGTTAATAGCCAGCTAGCAAAATCTGATAGAAAGATTTCGCAGGAAACAATACCAATACAAATGAGCATAATCTAGTACACGGAGATTATACAGCTTGATATTGTATCATTGAATCAACAACAGATCATCTTAGGGATGCCTTAGTTGAAGGCTTATAACCCAAAAATAGATTGGATACAAGAATTAGTATCATTTAATCAATACAAAAACGATCACAAGAATACACTAGAGGCATCTACGAAACGTAACACACACCAAAGAGAGTTGAACACGAACAACACCGGTAACATAGGATACCCAATCCAGAGTTCTCCATTAAAAGCGAAGGATAATACACCTCCTCTACAAATACAGAAGCCAACAACACAGTACAAAATTGCAATCGAGATAAAAAAGAATCCTACAATACCAAAACAATACAAGAAATACAAACAGATCTTTAAAAAGCCTAGGAACCATAAAGCTTTACCAAAACACAAGCCATAGAATCACGAAATAATATTAAAGAAAAACAAGATGCCTATACACACCCCAATTTATTCAATATCAGCTAATAAGTTAAAAACACTCAGGGAATACATCGACAACAATTTAGCCAAAAGATGAATCAAGGAATCTACATCCCCAATAACAAGTCCATCTATATGAGTACCCAAAAAGGATAATACTAAAAGACTAATTGTAAACTATAGGAAACTCAATACACTTACAAAGAAAAATCGATATCCACTTCCATTAACTACAGAATTAAAAGATTAATTAGGTGGAGCAACGATATTTACCAAAATGGATCTACGAAATGGTTACCACTTGATTAGAATAAAGGAAAACGAGGAATGGAAAACCGCTTTCAAAATATGATATGGGTTATACGAATATCAAGTTATATTATTTGGGTTAACTAATGTATTAGCTATATTTATAAAACTTATAAATAATATATTATCATAATATTTGGATATTTATTGTATATACTACTTAAACAACATTCTAGTATATTCGAATAATAAGGTTTAACACATTAGGAATATTAATAATATATTCGAATATTTAGCTAAGGCAGATTTGTTGTGCAAACTAAGCAAATACGAATTCTATATTATAGAAATAGAGTTTTTGGAATTCATTATATCAAATTAAGAATTCAAAATGAACAAAGATAAAATTAAAGTAGTACTCAAATGGAAGTAATTAATTACTATTAAAAAAGTATAATCCTTTTTAGGATTTGTTAATTTCTATAAACGATTTATTAAAAGATATTTAGGAATTATAGTATTCTTAATTATATTAACTAGAAAAGATTAGAGGATCTTTGAATGAATAGTTAAGGTATAGGAGATATTCGACACATTTAAGTAAGTAGTGGTGGAAAAGCTAATACTGTTAATATTTAATCTAAAGAAAGAAATTATAATAGAAATAAACTTTTCTGATTTCGCTATAGGAGTAGTTTTGAACCAGCTGGGCTAGAATAAGAAATAGCAATTAATCGCATTCTACTTTTGAAAACTATCACTAGCTAAATTAAATTATGAAATCTACAACAAAGAATTACTAGCGATAGTAGATATATTTAGGGAATAGTGAATATATTTGAAAAGATCAAAATATATAATATAGGTGTATACAGATTATAAGAACTTGGTTTACTTTATTACAATGAAGTAGTTAAATAGATGACAAATTAGATGGTCGGAGATTATAGCTAATTACAATTTTAGAATTTCATATGTTAAAGGATCAGAAAACACTAGAGCTGATACTTTTAGCCGAAAACTAGAATATCAAGAAAACAAGTTTTACAAATTATATACTATATTTAAAAAAGAAGGTGAATTACTAGTCTACAATATATTTCAGTTTGTAGTTATATATCTATTGGAAAACAACCATTTCAGAAAACAAATCCAATCATATTACGATAAGGATACTATAGCTATACATATACACAAGGCAATAGAATTAGGATTCATTATAGAAAATGATACTATATATTTTCAAAGGAAGGTATATATTCCGAATCAAATGATCAAAAAATTTGTGATGGAACAATACGGATTGCTGGCATATGGATATTAAGGGATTGTAAGAACTTTTACAAGAATATAGGAAATCAATTACTTCTCATGAATAAGAATAATAGTTGAAGAAGTTGTTGGAAATTGTGATATCTGTATACGGAATAAGTTCTCGAGATATGCTTTATATAGTTAACTCCAGATTTCAGATATACTTTCTCAGTTATAGAAGTTTATTATATAGAACTTTGTGATTAAATTACTATTCTCCAAAGATTCTATTATAGGGATTGAATATGATACGATACTTAATATAGTAGATAGACTAATGAAATTTGTATATATGATATTATTCAAGGAAATATGGGATGCTGAATAGCTAATATATGTGTTTTTTAGAGTTATAGTAAGTATATATGGAGTATTAGATGAGATAATCTCGAATAGAGATAAGCTCTTTATTTTGAAATTCTGAATTATCTTATTAGTATTTATGAGTATTAAGAGAAAGTTATTGATGGCTTTTTATTTACAAATAGATGAATAGATTGAAAAAACTAATCAAACAATAGAAGTATATTTTAAATACTATATAAATTATCGATAGAATAATTGGATAGAATTATTATCTATAATACAATTTGTATATAATATATCAAAAACAAAAACCACAAAGATAATACCAGTATATACTAACTTTGGGTTTAATCCTCAAGCATATCAAACTCTGATACCATAGAAAGTAAATACCGAATCAGCAATAATATAAGTCGAATAATTGAAGGATTTGTAAAAGCAATTCGCTTTTGATTTGAGATTTATATTATTCAGAATAGTAGCCTATTATAATATGAAATGTAGTATGGAATCTATATTTAAAGAGGGGGATAAAGTTTATTTGCTATGACGAAATATCGAAACCAAAAAACCAAGTAATAAATTTGATTACAGGAAATTAGGATTATTTAAGATTGATAAGGTAATAGGAATGGTTAATTATCGATTGAAATTATTATATATAATAAATATTCATTTAGTATTCTATATATCCTTACTCGAACCAGTACCACCAGAAGCGCTAAATACGCTATTTACAGAAATTGAATCAATCAATTCTAACGTTATATACGATGTAGAGATAATACTAGATTGCAAGTATATTAGGAACAAGATCAAATATTTGATTAAATGGTTGGATTACTCATATTCAGAAAATATATGGGAACTTAAGAGAGACCTCAGCTGTTTTGAGAAGCTGGAGGTGTTCTATTAGAAATATCCTGATTTGTCTAGAAAGAGGGAGAATTTATTGAAGTTAGGAGCGAAGGATTCAAAGAAGAAGGGTTAAAAAAGGAATTGTTACTAGGGTCAGCAATAGAAGCAGACACTACTTCCTTTTCCCTTTCGATATATTCATTTTCTAATCACTGTTTTTCGGCCTCAAACTCTTTGAGAGCTTTAATTGTACGAAGGTTATGTTGAAGTATTTTGTTAGCCTTTTTTTACAAAACGTGTTTCTGATTTTGTAGGCGAGTCAGCCGAGCAGCTGCTTTAGCCATAGTATTCGCAACCTTCTCTTCCTCGAACTCAAGACGTTCCTTTTCAGAGTTAATACGAAACTAATCATTCGCAGAATGATTATATATATTACAACGACCATTGCCTATACTCTTTATATATTCACTATAGTGTACAACATTTGGAAGCACTCAACACTTAAGGTTCTTTTTCAAACAGCGACTACATTTATAAGATATAATAACACCTTTGTTTTTGGAACAAAAATAGATATTTTTATGATTAGCAATAGATTTTGAAAAACGAATAGCGGATATTATAACAACAGAAAGGAAGGCACTACGGAATTAATCAAATGGGGGAAACTTATTTTATAAACGCTTAAGACAAATGCTAAGCTAAAAAGGAGATAATATTACAACGGCATTCAATATACTGTATCACATAATCAGAAAGTCATAGGATTAGAGATTCCCACTGAATCCCACTACTCCCATCTGATGGGACGCGATGGGATCGATGGGATGACAAGAGAACGAAGGTCTATATAAGGAATGGGATTTCATTACAATATAGAGCTTTGTGTTTAAGAACAATCATTAGTTTCATTACTATAGTTACGAGAATTGCAACCAGTTATTATTCTATTGAATTCCTACTTGAAGTCTAGTCTAAACCACCTCGATGTTACGGGAGCTGCCTCTAGGGTTACGTGGAAGTGTCTAGAGATCTCTCGAGATGGTTTAGACTAGATTTCAAATAAGAATTCAATAAAATAATAACTAATTGCAATTCTCATAATTATAGTAATAAAACTAATAATTGTTTTTGAGCATGAAGCTCTATATTGTAATGAAATCCTATTCCCTTATATAGATCTTCGTCCTTTTTGAATAGTTGGGACAGCTGGGCGCTCCTGGAGCGTTATCGTTCTTGAGTTGTTCTATGACTAATACTGTATACGTGCCTGAGGCTCTCCTGGATACCTAGCGTCCCCTGGTATACTGCAACTGAATCACTAAGGCTTATAATACCATTATAGCCTATACGTTAGTGATTCTACAGCTTGTTACTAATCCGTTATAACACTATCCCCTTCTTAGCCTAACACTTATCCCAAACGTTTATATTAGTATGTCTTTCTCTTCGCCTGCTTAATAATTGTAATACTTCTTTTCTTCTTCATTATGCTTCCTCTGAATACTAACAAAAGAAAAAAACAAATCCATCTTGCTTATCTTATTAAACAAAAAGGTTTCGAAATGCTCTTATATTTGTTATACAAATATACTAATCACAAATGTATTGTTTCGTTTTTTGATTTATTGCAATGTAGTGAATGCATTTATAGTAGCAAGAAATGTGACATTCAAGGTCCATCTAAGAATAACTAGGAGAGTTTATTCCAACAGAAAAAGAGATTGGATCAAGAAGAGGAAGAGGCTATGGCTAAAATTTTACAATTGCAGAAACAGAAGCGTTCCCTATTAAAGTATAAATCCGAAATGCTTCGCTATGGTTTGCGGACTCTCGATGAATTAATAGAAGTGAAGAAGAAGGAAAAACTGGAAAAAGAGTGTATAAATAAGGAAACAGTAAATACCACTGCAACCATTCCTAGTGGTTCCCCTTCCTTCGATTTCTTCGATTCTTTGTTGCCTCCATTGTCTTATGTCGAGCTCGAGGTTTTATTGGTAGATGTGGGTACTTCAGGTAGAATGCCTATAATTTCTCAGGGCAGTTGAGATCCCTCTTGAGTTCCCATATATTTTCCGAATATAGATAATCTAACCATTTGATCAAATATTTGATCTTGTTTCTAATATACTTACAATCTAGTATTGTCTCTATATCGTATATAGCGTTAGGGTTGACTAGCTCGATTTCTATAAATGGCGCATTCGGCGCTCCTGGTGGTGCTGGTTCTAGTAAGAATATATGGAATACTGAATGGATATTCATTGTGTCTGGTAATTTCAATCGATAATTAACTATTCCTATTATCTTATCAATCTTGAATGGTTCTAGTTTCTTGTGATCGAGTTTATTGTTTAGTCTTTTGGTTTTGATATTTCGTTGTAGCAAATAAACTTTATTCCCCTTTTTAAGTGTAGGTTTCATATTACATTTCGTATTGTAATAGACTGCTGTTCTGAATGATATGAATCTCAAATCAAAAGCGAATTGCTTTTGCAAATCCTTCAACTGTTCGACTTGTATTATTGCTGATTCGGCATTTACTTTCTGTAGTATCGGAGTTTGGTATGCTTGAGGATTAAATCTAAAGTTAGTGTATACTGGTGTTATCTTTGTGGTTTCCGTTTCCGATGTATTATATGCGAATTGTATTATAGATAATAGTTCTACCTAATTATCCTGTCAATAATTTATATAATATCTAAGATATGTTTTTATTGTTTGATTGATTCTTTCAATCTGTCTGTTTGTTTGTGAGTGAAAAGTTGTTGATAGCTTTCTCTTAATATTTATAAGTGCTAATAAGATAGTTTAGAATTTCGAGGTAAAGAGTTTATTTCTATCCGAGATTATCTTATTTGGTACTCCGTATATGCTTACTATGATTCTGAGAAACACATATGCTAACTATTCAATATCCCATATTTTCTTGAATAATATTATATATACAAATTTCGTTAGTCTATCTACTATATTGAGTATCGCATTATATTCAATTCTTGTAGTAGGATCTTTGGAAAGTAGTAATTTAATTATAAAGTTTTATATAATAGACTTCCATAGCTGAGAAGGTATATTTAAGATTTGAAACTAACCATATAAAACATATCTCGAGGACTTGTTCTGTATACAGATATCACAATTTCTAACAACTTTTTTAATTATTGTTTTCATTTGTGGGAAATAATTGATTTCCTGTATTCTTACAAAAATCCTTACAATCCCTTGATATCTATGTGCCGGCAATCCGTATTATTCCATCACAAATTTCTTAATCATTTGATTCAGAATATATACCTTCCCTTGAAAGTATATAATATCATCTTCTATAGTAAATCCTGGTTTTATTGCCTTATATATACGTATAGCTATAGCATCCTTGTCGTAATATAATTAGATTTGTTTTCTGAAATAGTTGTCTTTCAATAAATGTATAGCTACAAGCTGAGATACATTATAGATTAGTGATTCGCCTTCTTTTTTGAATATAATATATAATTCGTAAAACTTGTTTTCTTGATATTCTGGTTTTCGGCTAAAAGCATCGGCTCTAGTGTTTTCTGATCCTTTAATATATAAAATTCTAAAATTATAATTAGCTATAATCTCCAACCATCTAACCTGTCGTCTGTTTAATTGTTTCGTTGTAGTTAAGTAAACCAAGTTCTTATGATCTGTATACACCTATACTGTGTATTTTGATCTTTCCAAATATACTTGCCATTCCCTAAATACATCCACTATCGCTAGTAATTCTTTGTCATAGATTTCGTAGTTTAATTCGGCTGGTAATAGCTTTCGAAAGTAGAATACAATTGATTGCTATTTCTTATTCTAGCCCGGCTAACTCAAAACTACTCCTATAGCAAAATCAGAAGAATCTGTTTCCACTATAATCTCTTTTTCTGGATCAAACATCAATAGTATTGGCTCTTCTACTACTACCTGTTTGAGTGTATCGAATAACTCCTGTACCTTGATTGTTCATTCGAAGATCCCCTGATCTTTTCTAGTTAATATAATTAAAGATACTATAATTCCTAAATATCCCTTAATAAATCGTTTGTAGAAATTAATAAATCCTAAAAAAGATTGTACTTCTTTGATGGTAGTTGACTACTTCCATTCGAGCACTGCCTTAATCTTATCTTTGCTCATTTTGAGCTTTTAGTTTGATATAGTGAATCCCAAAAACTCTATCTCTGCGATATAGAATTCGCATTTGCTTGGCTTGTACAGCAAATCTGTTTTAGCTAAACATTCGAGTATGTTGCTAACGTCCTTAATGTGTTGAACCTCACTGTTCGAATATACTAGAATGTTGTTCAAGTAATATATACAACAAGTATCCAAATATTGTAATAGTATATTATTCATAAGCCTCATAAATATAACTAGTACATTAGTTAGCCCGAATAACATAACTTGATATTCGTATAGCCCATATCATATCTTAAAAACGGTTTTCTATTCCTCACTTTCCTTCATTCTGATCAAGTAGTAACCATTTCGTAAATCCATCTTGGTAAATATTGTTGCTTCGTTTAATCGATTTCTTAATTCCATAACTAATAAAAATGGATATCGATCTTTCTTTATAAACATATTGAGCTTCCTATAATCCATAACTAGTCTCTTAATACCATCCTTCTTGAATATCTACATAATTGGATTTACCACTAGGGATACAGATTCCCTAATCCATTTCTTGACTAAATTATCATCGATGTATTCCCTGAGTATCTTTAACTTATCAATTAACATTAAATAAATTGGAGTATATACAAACATCTTACCTTCCTCCAATATTATCTTGTGATCCCATAACTTGTATTCCAGTAAAACCTTATAATTCCCAAGCTCCCTAAAGACCTATTCGTATTTCTTATACTATTTTAATATTATAGGATTCTCTTTTACCTCGATTACAATTTCGTACCATATCATTAACTTCTACATTTGTAAAGGAGATATACTATCCTTCGCTCTTAATAGAAGACCCTAGATTGAATATCCTACATCACTAATATTGTTCGCATTCAACTCTCCTAAACACATATTACATCTCGCGAACACCTCTAGTATATCCTTGTAATCGTTTTTGTACTAATCAAATAATACTAATCCTTATATCTAATCTATTTTCGAATTATAAACCTTCAACCAAGGCATCCCTAAAATGATCTATTGTTAACCCAATAATACAATATCAAGCTATATAATCTTTATGTACTGGATTATACTCATTTGTACTAATATTATCTCCTACGAAATCTTTCCATTAGATCCTGCTAGCTAGCTATTAACTAACTACAATCGATAGGGGTATTGTTTCATCTGAAATGGTATTTCCAAGTATTTTACAGCTTCTAATATAATAAAATTTCCTATAGCTTCTGAATCTATTATAACTGCTTATATATATCTATTTATTTTGATCTTATAATATATCTATTCTACTTGTCCTATAGCATTTAGCTATAATATAACTCTATATTCTTCTACAAAGTTATTTATATCTTTTCGTTGTTTCTTGGTTCTTTTTTTCTTTGAAAACCATTCGGTAACTTCTTTATTAGATCAATAAATTCCGCAGAATTCTTTATAGCAAGTAGTCCAGCTTATCCTAACGTATTCTGCTTCGGTTTCTTTCTAAAGACTTTCCTCTATTATATCTTCTTCCATTACTGAAGGTGTTGGAGTTCGATAATACTCTATTTCCTATAGATCTAGAGTATTCAAGTCTTCCTCATTTCTTGATAATTCTTTATTTAATCGCTATAGTTCTTCGAAAGTAGTAATATTAGTATTCCTAAGTAAACCTATATCCTTATAGGATATGAAGGTAGTATTGAGTTGGTCTTTACCGAACTTAGATCTGAAACTACCTCTTCTTGCTTCTATTTTCTTGCTTCAACAACTTACTGCCCGATACCCTGCTTTTTCATATTCAAAACATAAGTTATTCTTTTGTCTTCGTTGCTTTTCCGA
The DNA here is from genome assembly GCA_004379285.1 of Botryotinia calthae. NCBI lineage: Eukaryota > Fungi > Ascomycota > Leotiomycetes > Helotiales > Sclerotiniaceae > Botryotinia > Botryotinia calthae. The sequence continues at coordinate 49,917 of PHWZ01000222.1, read as the reverse complement.
ATTGTTATTATTATTTGTATAATATATAGTATCCAATTCCATAGGATCCCTATATCGCTATAGATTGTATCATAATCTACTCTCATTTTTGTAATAGCGTTCTTGCTTTTGATTAGTTTAGGGTTTGTAGGATCGCTGATTTTGTTTGTATTTATATAAACAATCATCGACTTTGATAAAGCTTTTGATTAATTTATTTAGGTTTGTATTTTCATTTTTCCTATCGAATTCTAAATATACTTCTAATTTGAATCTCTTGTAATAGTAATTCATGATTACAATTTCGTTTCATTTAATAGTTTCTGTATATCTTTGAAATTCTGTAGTATATTTCAATGCTGAATCTATCTGTTTGAGGCTGAAGACCTTTTCTTTTGCTACCTCTAACTTATTAAAATTCCCAAAGATTCTTCGGATCTCCGTCTTGAATCCTTCGAAACTATTGAAGATTGTTTTGGTGGATTGTATATGAGCTTGTTTATCATACTCGAAATAATTGTACAAATATGATTGAATCCATTTGCTTGCTTCTCCTCTGAGATAAGATACTGCCTATACACTTTTAGATTTTTTGATAGTGAATTTGTTTTTGTTGAATTTAAAATAGATTTCAAATTGCAAAAGGAATATATCGAATTCCTATCAATTACCTTAATATTTGTCAAATAAAACAATCTTGAGAGTCTCGATAATAATAATCTCCTTAAAAGCATCTATCATTTTGATATCGTTGATATCGATTAATAAAGCACATTATCCTCCTAAAGAATTAATAAAAGCCATATTGCAATTGAATATATTGAATCAATACTTGAAGCAGAAATAATATTCAAAGTGTTACAGGAGCTGCTTTTAAAGTCACATGGAAGTGTCTAGAGATTTCTCGAAATGGTTTAGACTAGACTTCAAATAGGAATTCAATAGAATGATAATTGATTGCAATTCTCGTAACTATAATAATGAAATTAATAATTGTTCTTGAGCACAAAGCTTTACATTATAATGAAATCCTATTCCCTTATATAAATCTTCATCTTTCTTAAACAGTTGGAACAACCGGGCGCTTCTGAAACACTGTTGTTCCTGAGCTATCCTATAACTAATACTGTATACATGCTTGAGGCTCTCCTGGGTGCCTAGCGTTCCCCAGTATGCTGCAACTGAATCACTGAGGCTTATAGTACCATTATAGCCTATACGTTGGTGATTCTACAGCTTGTTACTAATCCGTTGTAACACTCGAGAGATCTCTAGACACTTCCACGTGACCCTAGAGGCAGCTCCCGTAACATGAAAAGAAGTTCAAGATGTATTCAGATAATCAAACAGGCCTCCTCCGATTGAAAACATTTTTAGATTATTTAGGACAAGTATACCAAATCTAAGCAATCAAAACAGCCAAAGCTATTATAATTAAAAGAGCTGAAATATTTTTGAACTAGGTATTAGGGTATATATTAGTTAAAGGAAATGAGTTAGCAAATAAACTAGTAAAAAAGGTTATTACAATACAATCCACTTTGAACAAAACCAGCTTTGGACTTTTAGGAATAATAAACAAAGAATTCTTTTTCAATCAATAAAACTCAATTCTCCATTAATATAAATTCAAATCAAATTAATCAGTACTAACCTATTTGAAACTATTCCCTTAGAAAATCGAATCGAAAATCAAATTACTAATTGGAATCAATCGAAATATTTCTATTTCTTTTTTTTAATTGAAATTAGATTATGTTTATATCAAATTATATTTATATTGTTTTAATTATTTCAATAATAGATATATATATAATAACATCAAAACACTCCAACACCTTTTAATCAATTATTCAATATATAAAGCAAAAAAAAAAGAAATATTTTAAAATATATCACTTTCTAAAATCACAATACAATTCCTACTTTATACAAAAATAAGAATCGAATTAGTTATTAAATTTATCAATATAATCAAAATCGCTATAAGAGTTTAACATTTATCAAAAACTCAAATTAAAAAAGAAAGAGAAAAAGAAAGAGAAATAGAAGAAAGAAAAAAAAAGAATAAATATTTTATAAAATAAATCTTCTTATTTTCTTATTATATGCTATATATATAATAAACAAACTTAAATCCCCAATATTTGTTTATATTTCCCCAAATTGCTTATTTCTATTATTGTAAAATAAAAAGTTATACATTAAGCTTTTAAGGCTTAGTCATTCTATATAGTCTTAGACTGAAAATGGATGTAAATTTAATCAATCAATTAATCAATCAATCCATACGCGGTGTTTATTGTGTGAAGCTGCGAAATAACATGCACAATCGCGTATGTGAGCTAGTAAGGAGCGGCGATCTAGTCGGCATTTAATACTTATATTTATTACCGATAGGGTAGATGAAGAGGAAGAAAGCAGAGTAGTAAATATCTATGTACTTTCCAGTAATCCGGCCGATTAGGATATAAAGTCGAAAAGACAGTTGAAAATTTATTTCACTACGGCATTACAGGAGGGAAGGAAAGGGAAGATTTGATTATGTATCCTATATTGGAGATTGCGACTCGGTTCATTATATTTCGAGCTTAGATCTAGGATAGGATAGGATAGGATAGAATTGTATTTTTCTACTCGTGTATTTCTGAGAATAATGCAGATGTGGATAGGTTTAGAGAAGGAAGTTCTTGAGGGAAGCAGGAGTTTTTTGCTTGCTTGCTTGCTTGATGATAGACGAATAGACGAATAGCTGAATAGACTCTACGATGCGACGCGATACATACAATGCGGAAACCAGCACAAAACTCTTTTCCTCCAATTCGAATATATCAAATTATTAGTTGACTACTCATATCCATGTATCATGTATACATCCTCCCACCTACCAATTAAATGAATCTATCTGTAACAGAATCTAAATTCGACATACGATATTTCATATTCGTATACAAGAATCGTTCACTTGCGGAAGTTCCACATTCCACTACAAACAGAAGAAAACATCGAATACTCCATCCGTACGCATCTATATCTATCTATCCATCCAATTTTCCCTACCCATCCCATCTAATCTCGCCATTCGCGTTGTTTTTGGAAACTCCATCTATAGTTGGTTGATGTACTCGCGCCTGGAAATCTAGATAGATCTAGAAGTCGTGGGAAAGAAGCCGAGTAGTATGTATGACGACGAGAAAATCAAGCGCAAAAATTCTCACAAATGCCATTTGATTAATGATTATCATTACAATTCACTTGATTTCCATTTACTGCCTAGTATCTAAATAGCCTACTTTCCTTTAATGTATAAGGAATAGCAGGGCGTATTTGTTCTGTGACTATCCCTGCCAACTATCCTTTTGATCTAAGATGATGTTCATCTCTCGATCTCCAATACGAGATGAAGAAATTGTAAACGCCAAACTCACTTAGTTCGCTCCCCTATCCATATAATAAATATGATATGACCGACCCCTGATGCGATGCGATGCCGATGATTTTTTTAAATGAAGATAATGATGTTGATACAGGCGGTTCCCAATTTTGTGTCCCTCCATTGGCAATAAATATTATCCCTCCGTTGAGATTTCCCCACAACTATTTCCACCATTGATATGCTGACTACAACCATTATTCCCCTTCAACCTTTCATCAGTATCCACTTCCATTTCCATCTTCATAGCCTCTTCATTCTCCCTCATTAAATCTTCTTCCTGCATCCTTAACTCTCTTTCCTCTTCCGTTTCTTCTTTCACCTCTCCCTCACCGTTAGCCATCTCCGGATCTTCCGACTCTGTCATAGGCATCCCTTCCGCGGGCGGCGGTGGAGGAGGCGGAGGAGGTGTAGATGAATCTGTTGGTGTTGCACTCTCAGCACCATCCTCCTTCACCCTCTTGTTCTCCGATGGACTTTCCTCGTCATCTTCCCTCTTCCTCTTCAACAACTCCATCTCGAGTTGTCCACTAGGCGATGCGGTCGGACTTGGTATGTTAACTTCTACGTCCTCATTATCAATCACATCCGGACTACTGATCGAATTTATATTCTCTCGCTTTATCCCCTTTTCAATTGTGCCGTTTCCATTGATTTTAGCCTGCCCTTCGCGTCTTTTCCTCTCCGCTCGCTTGTCGTCCATCTCCCTTTTCTTTTCCACAGCTTTTTTAAAATAGTCGAACACATATTGCTTGACTTTCCTTTGATTCCTGTCGGATATCTTTGTGGGATCTTCAATGCGATTGTTTTTGAAATCAGAAGCCACGAGCTTCTTTCCACATTCCTTGGCGAATTTTTTAAGATCATCCTTGGGGAGTTTGCCAGAATATTTTTGCATTACGTGTTTGATGTGAGGAAATAACTATAATAAGATGTTAGCAAAGAATATTTAACAAACTTGATATCAAGAGAAACGTTTATATGGATAAAGAAGTAAGAGATTATACATACAGTATTTTCGTACAGTTTCATCTGCTTCTCGATAGGCAATGAGCGCCATTTTTCCACAGGCTTCTTCTTCTTCTCCTTGGGTGTACCCTCGGCGGAATGGGAGGAAAGTGCCGGAGTCGTCGAGGGCTCCTTTGTAATACTGTCGATAATATCTTGAAGAGCTTTTTGTGTTTGCACACTCTTTGGAGCTGCCTTGGGTGGTGGAGGTGGTGGTGTTACTCCTGCTGGCATAAATGGCCTCTCCCATGTTGTTTGTCCCGTCTTGCTATAATAATAAGCATTTCCGTTTTGGTCCATCGCAGTAAACCAGCCAGGTGGTAATACCATAGGGACAAACGGGCGCCGAGACATTGGGCGATTGGGAACGAAATTGGCGTTGCGTTGAGGAACTCCACTTCGGGGGCCAGTAGGGGCAACAATAACAGGGGATGGCGATGGAGTGACCTTTTCTACTTGGTCTGGACGTCGTTCAAATACCTGTGCAACAAGAGTTGGGGCTCTTCTTGGGATTCGATACGCATGCTCCAATTTGCTCCATGCTTCCAATAGCCTCTTTGACTCGAAAGCAATGTCTTCATGCTCGGAAGTTGTGAATTCTTCTAGAACTGTTTCGATTTTGGAATCAACAATTTTATTTCGAGTAAGTCGTGGAAATTTGTAAAGGACGTCGAGAACTTGGAGGATCACGTTGTTGTCTTCCTTCCAAGTAGTCAAGGTCGTACGAAGAATTTGATAACCGTGCATTTGTATAACTCTGTTTCGAACTTTATCATCATCGCAACGTTGGATTCGACCAAGCAATTTGACAGCAATCCATTTTTCTTTGCATTGCATAAGAGTTGCCATAACCTTCCGCACTCCATTTTCATCGAGTCCCTTGGGTTGAACGTTGTTGACATATTCTTCATCATCCTCACCTGTCTTCTTTTTCCGAGGTTTCTTGGCGACAGCTGTGTCCCAACCATCACCATCATCGATACCAAGAGCTTCAATGGTAGCATGAGGAAGTTTAGTAGCACGCTCGGTTTGAGTCTTGCCTCCAATGAATCCGGTACAATTCGGTTCGCCGTAATAACAAGGTTGAGGGTCGGCACCGTATCGATCAACATTATAATTGAAGACCAACTCTTCTCCGGCTTTGATTGCACGCTCGGCAAAAATGCCCATGCGCAACTTTTCTCCGACCACCCACTTATCGACATAGCAATTTGGATTACAAGAATGGTTGCAAAATCGACCTAGATTCCCTTTTTTCGTTGCATCCACGAATTCATGCTTCGTGAGAGACATGAAATAGAAATGTTTGATTCCCTCCTGATCATATTGGACCGTACGTCGTCGAAATGTTGGCTCATTAATAACTTCTCCGATATACTCGAAAATGAAATCATCAGGATGCAGATCAGTATTTGCGCGTTAACCGTAACCCTTTTTATCTGTCTTGATCACCGAAACTTTGGCATACTGTTTGCGTTGAAAGCGTTGATTCTGACAAGTCACACCACAATTGCAATCTTTATGACCTCCACCACATTCCATTTTGGTCAGTCGATTAATGCAATCAGAATCCTCTCCGCAGGCATGATTTTTTCCATCGCCTGATAAAACATGTCAGCTGAAGTTGACATTTTGCGATCGATGGCACGTAAAGTAAAGAAAGTACTTGAAGTATATCTGTAGACTTACTGAATTCCTCGGGACAATCACAATCCAACGCATCGTGATCTGAAGCTCCCATGTGCTTAGCTCCATAAATACAATCCTTGATTACCTGAAAAACCGAAGCTGCCTCCTCTGTAGAATCTGGAAGATCGTTGAAGAGAGGGGGTGGTCGAGGAATTACTTTTTGTGACGATTTTCTCGAAAGCTTCTGCTCTTTGCCAGGTTCGACGGTGACGGTGATATCACCGCCAACAATCTCTTCTTCCTCTTCATCTCCGGATTTTGGTGTTTGGCTGGTGCTTTGCTTTCTGGGCGGTGTTTGAGAGCGAGAATTTACAAGGCCCGGTGTGCTGGAGTGAGATCTCTTGATTTCTGTAGGAGTAGAAATATATCCATTTAAGCCATTGGCAAAATCCTGAACTTCGATCCCCTCCTCAATCTTCATTTCACCGATCGCAGCATCTACAGCTTCTGGCTGGAGCTCCCGAATGTCATCCTCCATCGTGAGCAGCAGACTTTGTAAAGTTGTGTTGCGATTACTTTGTTTTTGTGTGTTGGTGCGAAGGGGAAGCCGAACTATTTGTTAATGTGTTCGAAGCGGCCTTTTGTTCCCTTACTAGTGGTGGCAGACGTAAAGTAACCAACGACGGTAGAACACAACGCCGTATTAATGATGTTGGTAGTTATAAAACCCCCTTGACTTTGCAAGCAATTAATTCTTGTTTGTTGCGCGCACACTTGGAAGTCAAGAAAGTGGTTGCGCCTGGATGGCAAAACGCGAATAGCTTGCATGCAAGGTCGCGAAATATTAGCTGGCGAGGTCGATATTGCTTCGCAGACGTAAATATGGTCGAGTTTCTGCTGGCAAGAGCATAAAGATCTTGTTTGCCACGGCGAATGAATGTGGGACGTGGAAAAGTTGGACGGGAGGATGGATTGAGATGGGAGCGAAGTAATGGAAATGCGACGGCTGAACCTCCAATTTCACCTCTGCAACATATTGCAAAGGCCAAACTCTTAAATTCCTCTATCCCAATGCTCACATATCACTACTCATGAATTGAAATGGCTTTCAGCCCCCAAAGTAGTTGATAATTGCTAATAATTGCTCTATGAAGGAGGACGACAGCACAAATTGAGACGAGCTATTGCGCGCTCGGCTAACCTTAATTCCGCTACTTCTGAACGAACGCTGAAAACCAAACTATACTCTCCTTAACCCACGCACGCAGACAATTGATAACTACTCCAATCTGCTAAATCACTTCAAACCATTGATACCGCGTATTCTATGCTCCCAAGTATCCAAAGACGGCTATACCCTCATACCGTACCAAATGTATGGCATGATAATGTAAAATAGCTTATCTGCTAAATTCAATGCCAACTCAGATGATGCCAAATCGCCAGAGTCTCCACGAAATCTTACCAAAGCCTCCCAAGCACTTCTCACAATATGTGTATATCGTATTTGGCACCAAGCCATTCAAAGACCATTATGGGCCATCTTCCCGTATTACATAGTCTTTGGCCCTCCCCAATTCCCATTATTTGTAATATGATATCGAACGTAGAGGTATCGTGTGCGTCGGGTTTGTGGGAAGGCAAACGTGCCGCCAGATATTCAATTTTCGATAGCATCCATTCACTCAAGTATTGCTGTTGCAGTGTAAGTTCAAATTGTATAATAAATGCATAGTTGATCATGCAACAGCATGTCCCAGATTCTTATGTTCTACCCCACAATGATCTCCGACATACGGCTTGCAGTCATACATCGGACGGGAGGAATATTATCGCGATTTCATAGCATCATCGTATCTGTGATTATTTGTCAGTGATGGCCAAGACGAGAGAGAGGCGAAAATAGCTGGCCATCTTTCATACCTAGGTATCCAAGTACCTCATGAACCATTGACAGCGCATTCCTGCATGCGCAAAACAGCCAACCCTACAGAGAATTCGAGTTATATGAGAGTATCACTTCCCGTGAGAGATCAGTATTATTGTTTCCATGCCAATAGGATACAGGATTGAAATCTTTTGGCGCTTACGTTTTAAGTTGAGATGATTCGTTTAACACCAAAAGAAAAGAAGAGGAGAGACAGAGGTACAATCAATGGGTCGCATATTTGGCCTCGGAAGAATAGCCATTCAAAGAATCGGACCCCCCAGACCCAATCGATTCAGCATTCTCGAATGTTTTTGAAGACAACCAATGAATGATACTCGAGAAAAAAAGAGGATTTGGACGGTTGAGAATAAGGCTATGTATAACACTGACGAGGTCGCAGAACTCACAGCCTTATCAAGTCGTTGTAGTAATAAATGGTTGGGTTGTGCTGAATTCCATTGATTCCACTAAGTTGTTCCAGCTTATTATTGGAGGCTGATGGATTTCTTTTGGGCCAATCTCAGGAAAGAATTGACTCAGTTCCAGGAAAGCTGCAAGGACAGTTTGAACTATAGTTGGTATCCAATCGTAGATCGAGAATCTCCTCCCTGGCCAGATATGTAGGCGTATGTAACGATAACATGAGATATAATGCATTTCTTGTTTTTCCCTACCTGGATGAATGGATCATCGTGGAAGAATTGAGCTGCAGAATGCAAAGGTAATACCGGCTGATGTACTGGTCCTCGCACCTAGTGCTTTCATGATTAGATAAATTAAACAAGACTTCCAGACATGCATGAGGATGGAAGATATGTATGTATGAGGAGGTATCGTATAGAAAACAGACCTCCAGAGATAGATAAGAGCTCCAGAGAAATTAGCCACTTTAGCCACTTTAGACTTTAGCCACTCTAGACGCTCCGATTTTCCGATTTCCGATCTCGTCTCCTCACCTCACCTCACTTCAGATGCTCGCAGGCACGTGGTAGGGTATCTCGAGGGCATTACCTATCCTGTCGACCTTCCTACCTTCGAGCCACCTTCACTCCTTTTGAAATCTGAACTCTTCACTCCTCCCTCCTCCTCTTCGCTTATATCATGCATCCCTTCTCTTTCCTCTCCTTCTCCTCTCCTTCTCCTCTTCTTTCCATCCCAACATCCATCTTGCATGGCACAGCGCATTGGCTGGTATCCATACATCCAGTCAAAAGCAGAGGGAAACGGGACTTGCATATATGCACAACATAATTCCCTCCCACTCCCATGTTGTTTACTTCCTTCCCAAAACAACCTAGGAAAGATAGCAAAAACCACCAGGAAATGAAAGAGCAGAAAGGAAGAGAAAAGAAAGGAATTCGAAATCTTATTTTTAGCTAAACAACTCTCTCCTGTCTGGGCTGGGCTCACTCTCTACTCTCTACTCTCGTCTACATTCATTATACATCTACTTGGATTCCTTCAACTGAAATTGAAGTAAAATCAACCTCTACTAACCTTGTGACGGCTAACGACCGTTCGGTACCATATCTATTACGGCACATACACACACGTACAGTCAGAGACAGGCACATCTCGTTGTGTGAAGAGTGGCGGTCTCGTTGATGGTTGTCATTGTTGCAAACCAAAAACAACCCCCAAAACTCCAAACTCCAAACAATTTACCCTTTCTTGCCTTCTCTTTCTCTGCACGCGCTTCCTTCAACGACCTGCTCCTTCTATTCAAGGTTCCTTCCAAAATACGCGGGTCGCGGGTCTCTTATCGCTCTCGTCGCTTTTCTACCTTTCTTTTTCCAATTATACATTAATTTTGCTACACAACCTATAACCCTTGGAACTGTTCGATTTCTCTCCATTGCTCACTCTCACTCACTCTTTTCAGACAGGTGAATAAGGAGGATTCGTTCCCACCGCAATAGCATTCAATGTCCAATACTTAATTAAATGACTTCTTGATCTATTTTATTTGTCAATTTTCTTTTGCACTTTCACTCGCTCAATACACCGTCTTTTTTGATTCTTCTTGAGGCATCAATTGAACATAGTACTACACATCGATCATAAACGTATAGCTTTTCAACCATTGTCCATACCTGGCTTATTATTCTTCGCAACAATCATGGAGTTGCCTTTCACAGAACAAGAACAGGTATGTTTGCGCGAGAATTCAAAATGATCACTAGAAGCTGAGATCAACGCAATCTTCGCATCCGTATCATTGCCAAGAGCGCCTTATGCTGACTTTCGATCGTCGTTGTAATAGCGGTTCCTCCTTGCAGAGGTGATCAAGACAAGCTCCATTCCGCCAGAAAAGTTGTTGGCAATCCTGAATGAAAGTAATGTCAGCCCAAATTGGATGTTAATGCAGGTTCCCCAAGGTAAGCAAGCGCGTTTACCCCAGCTTGATCTTCAACTCTCAGACCTCATAACCCCGCGCGACATATGTGAACAACTTTCAAGCGCCGACAGACATTAATGAAGAAGAAAAATGTTGACTGGAGATTTTAGGGCGAAACTTGGCATCTTGTATAAATACTTTTGATAGTATCGCTGGTCGGACTTACAATAGTCTGACGCCGAAACTACCTCCCGCTTCATTATTCTCCAGTGACTCTCCTGGCTTCCAGAACAAACGCAAGTCTATTTCCGATCTTGAATTGACGGCTGTCGAGTCTTCTCGAAAGCGACGAACTCCAAATTTAGATGTTGCCTCTATTCAGCGCAACATACAGCCCAAGCCGGCTGCGAATGGCTCGTCAAACTCGTTCTCCCCACAATTTACAGGCCAAACACCGAAAAAGCGCGGTCGACCTTCTAAGACTGATCTCAAGATTCGACAGGCTGAAGAGATAGCGCGTGGAGAACGAATAGATTCACTTGCAACTTCCAAGGCGCCCATCAAGTCTCCCATTGTTAGTGGCGGAGATATCACCCTAGAAAGCATTTTGTCTACTGCGCCCATTGTTACCCTAGCTCAAAAGCCTGAGTCAAGTGCAGTCAATTCTACTGGTGACATAATGGATTCCGGTAGAAAGAGGCGTGGTCGACCAACCTCCAGGTCTTCGAATGTATGTTGAATTAAGGACGTGTGTGAGTTGCTGCGTGCTGACTCTTGTAAAGGTCCCTAGGACAGGCGAAGGCAGCTTCCCCATTCTCCCTGCCCAATTTCCGCAACAAATTCGAACGCCGCCACAATTCGGTACCCAGCAGACATTTGATAGATCTATGAGAGCCCAATTCCAACCGGAGTCTGGTGAGGCTCAAATTCCTCGAGATAGCCACGGGACGCAATTTAACGCCCAGAGCCATATTGAAGGACGTCAAATGCATGCTAGCGGCAAAGCAAATGATAAAGAACAGCAGGAAATTCAATACAAAGGCACAGATATGGTGGGAAACCCGAAGGACAATTAAAGATCTGACATTCAAGTTTGTCTCTGTCACACCTCTTGGCCAATTATGAGTAATCTTTAAGCGTCCATCCTACATATTTCAACACATTCCAAACTTCCTTCACGAGAAATACCAGTTTATATCTACCTCTTTCAATACTTTTTACTCGACAAATTACGACATAGTTCTCGATTCTATGATTCATATGAACGGCCTCTTTTAAGAGTTTATGCCCATAACGAAGTCATACCTTTCGTTATATAACACCTGTCTATGCGTCACGATCAAATGCAATGCCACTCATCCCAATAATAACTTTTCTTCCTTTCTCTTCTCTTCTTTATGCTACGATACCATGTTTGTAATGGCATTTGGACCGGCAGCGTTGAAATTGTTTTTCTCTTCGTCTTTGTTATTTGACAATAATTGCTACCGCGCGGTGATGCACCAAGCCTGCTCTTTATTTCTTTGCATCATAAGTGGGCGTTGAAATGTATGGTTGTGGATTGGAAACAAATATTGAAGGGAAATGAGAAGATATGCTTTGAAAATCTCTGAAATCTGAAGAATAGTGGAAAGGCTTGGTTAGGAGCGAACAAATATGTCACGGGGCGGAGGAAACACCAATCTACAATGCGAATAAAGAAGAACGAACGACCATTATTTGTAAGATAGTTAACGAATGAATGTATTATATTTCAAACATTTCGATGCTATTTGGGATTTGTTGTGTGTATATCGTGGAATATTCCGATGCTTTTTGTGCTAGTGGTATCAATATCCGTATGCAGTATCTAATTTTTTAGTGTGATACTACCCATCTTTCATTGCTGATTCTATCATTGTATTCTCATAAAACTAGAAACGCCCTCCCTCATATTTGCTCGCATATATTCAGATAGGTATTCACATCATCATTCCTACTATTATCTTCATCTTCTCTCCCTATTATCCACACCCTCTCTCACTACTATCCAACTATATTGACCATCGACAGTCATAATAAACAATCATGATATACTCAGGTACAAATGTGCTTTTAAATCTTTTAAATTCACCCGCCAGATTCACGTACCATCTTGCCACACTTTCATTTCACTATTCCCATCTTCACATCAACGCGCACTACACCCAAGAAAAATTGAGCGGGGGCGAAATTTCGCCCCTCGTCATATCTCTGTATTCATCCTCATGCTCATCCTCATACTATTCTATCTAGATCATATGCATCTGCAAAAACCTGCGTGCTCATTTCATCTCATCTTCACCGCGCGATTAACGCAGTTGGTGATCCAACCTGAAAACTCCAATCACATTTTACCCAGGCTAAGTTACATGTCAATCCGTATCCAATGCAAAACCGAATTCCAAAATCAAAAATCAATAAAATCAAAAGAGGTAAAAAAAAATAAAAAATCAAAAACGATGTCGGGAGAAAGCAACGTTCCTTTTATCGCTTAACGCGCTCACTTTCAAAGGGGGAAAAGTGAGACAGCGACACTCCTAGAGGAAAACTAGGACTTGAAAATCTTCTCAAGACCTTCCAACAAGATGTCGGCATGGTGTTCTTGGAAAATCAACATAGGTCTGAGACGAACGGCTCGCTCGCCAGAACCTCCAATGTTGATACCAACGCTCTTGGCCTTCTTGAGGACCTCGTCTCTGCGGTTGCTGTCAAAGGCAAGGAAAGTTCCTTGTCCTTTACCTCTCAAGTTCTGGATTTCTCCAGGATATTGCTTGGCAAGACGTTCGAGCTCTCCGTAAAGATAATCTCCCACCTTGGCGGTGTTGTTGACCAAATCCAAACGTTCAATTTCCTCAATGATGGCACGGAAGAGGATAGCACGAGCTGGGTCTCCCATCCAGGTGTTGAATTGACGGTATGGTTTGTTGGGACGGAGCTCGGGGTTTCCAAAGTAGTAACCGGCGGTCTGGGCTTTCTTGGAGAAGGTGACCATGTCGGGAGGAGTGTCGAGGTTCCAATGTTCGTGGGCCCAGAATTTACCGGTGGCGCCTACACCAGTTTGAACTTCGTCAACGATGAGGAGGACGTTGTGTTTCTTGGTGAGGGCTCTGAGACCGCGGAAGAAGGCAGGTGACGCGTGGTTGTCTCCTCCTTCAGATTGAATGGGTTCGACTACGACGGCACAAGGTGGGAGGTGGTGAGTGGTGATGATACGTTCAACATCGGCAAGAGCTTCTTCTTCGATCTTCTGGTTCTCCACGACGTGATCCTCGAGTGGGTATTTGAGAAGAGGGAAGGTAGCTTGTGGCCAGTCGAAAGCAGGAATATCGAGCTTGTGGATTGGCTTACTGCGAGTGGTAGAAAGGGAACCGAAAAGACGTCCATGGAAGGCAGTCTTGAAAGACATGATAGATAATTGAGGAGCACCTGGTGCTTGGTTAAGCATAGATGAAGCAATATCTTCCTCTGAGAATTCCACATGTGCACCACCACGCTCTTGTTGTCGGCGATACATAAATGCAGCCTTGTATGCAGTCTCATTGGCATCTGAACCTGCCATGGCAGTGAACACCTGATCGAGACCCTTTGGTGCTACCTTCAAGATACCAGTCTTAATAATTTCGGCCCAGTCGTGCGAAGGGAAATTGCCAAGGGCAGGACGGTTAATGATGGCAGATGCCATTTGTTCGGATTGTGCGGCTTTGAGGAGATGAGGGTTGCTGTAACCAACTTGGATGGATGCAATTTGTGCATAACTATTGTTCTGGTATCAGTATATCGTGGTAAATTATGAAAAGAGGGAATGATAACATACACATCCAACAAAACATTTCCATCTGGATCCGAAATGTAGTTACCCAAACTCTTTTGGTAATTGGCGAGCATGTTCAAACTTCTAGTATCAAACACTTTGTCCAATTCCGCAATTGCCTTTTGGGATTTTGGACCTGGAATGGCAGTCTTGACATGTGGTTTCTCTGGTTCGCCAGTGAAAAATGGCTTGACACTTGTAGTGGCGTATGTTCGTACAGCTCGTGGAAGGGCCTTTGAAGCCATTGGAGGCAATTGGGCGGCAGCTCTTAGGGAAGCCATTGTTGGGGCAATGTTGAGAAAGAGGGGAGATGGGCGAGAGGGAAGAAGAACAAGAAGTAGAAAGAAGGAGAGAAGAGAAAACAGAGACTAAGAGACAGAGAAGGAGATTTATATCTTTTGTAGTATTTCTTACCTGGCTCGCTCTCTCTCGACTCTCCTCTCCTCGCAGATGCAAGCAAGTGGGGTCAAGAATGAATTTCGGGTTGTTTGCTAACCTTGCTGGACTTATCTTATCCTACTTATCGTGATTTGTGAGTGATTCGTGACGTGAAACTGTAACTAAAACCGGGGATTGTAAGGATTGGAAAGAGGGGCTCGAGGGAGGAGGCCGAGGAGGGGGATCCCCAATAGTGGCTAATATTCGTGTGTCGGTTGAAATTACATAAGAGAAGAGTAAGTGAATTGATGGGATGGCAGTGATTGGCCTGATAGTCATTTACATTCCAGGGTTGACTAACTTCAATGAGTACAGAGTTTGTGTTACTCTCGGAAGACGACAGCAATGAGAGCACGACGACGACAAGTATATGTAGCTTAGGACCCGGGACTCGGTAAAATGTTCTACTTACTCACCTCGTATTTTACAAATTTATTGTCTCCTTACCGTCCTTGCTTCTTAGCATTCAGTGAAGGCCACATCCAATATCTATCAAGCAACATTTTTCCCCAATAGAGGCGCGGCGAGTCAGCCAACATGGCAATCCTGATATCAACCCATTTAAGCTTTTTAAGGGTCAAAGACCACCATTGTGATTGGGGAATGCATAAGATAACATCAACATCAACGTGGAAATCAGCATCCATCTATTACTAAATTCAATTGGGAAAGTCCATCCTAATCATTGTGGCCAATCGATACGAGTACACTTGACCAAATTAACCATCGTCTTCACTCCACCACGATTACCACTGGTACCTTTCTTCTATATTTCACTCTTCTTGATCCCTCCCATCGATATGCGCGACGATGAGCGTCAACATTGCATTCCTTTGCCTCCTTGGTGTCTGTGTCTATTCTCTGCTGCATCATTCTCTATTCTCTTTTCTTATCTGGTGAGTTGTCAATCTGGCGGCTAGAATCGGCTGTTCGCGGAAGATTGTTTTGTTTCCTTTGGCTGAGGATGTTGAATGCCTTGTGTCAGAACATATCAGATTCAAAGTCAGAATGACAACAAGTGGCGACGGCGATGGCGATGGCAGATACAATAGAGAAAGAATGCGACTAGAACTGATCACTTTGAAAAGTGTCGCCAAAAGAGACTCAATTGATGGCATTCTGAAGTTCAAATATATTGTTGCAAAGAGCCTTGCTATTTTTCTATTTTATTGAAAGATGTGCTATTCAATTACATCCATGGTTGTTGATTTTTTCCATGCAAGCTCCTATAGAGGGCCACAATCTTCATCTTCGCGGCTCTCTTCAACTTCCTCCTTCCACTCCCCATACACCAGTTGCAACAATTCTTCCTTGTGATGAGCTCTTCTCGATATTAAGACCAGGCGAAAGTCATGAGCAGTATCGTTAACACGATCGCTCATTATCTCTAATGTGCCACCACCGTCTGTAGAATTTCTTTCCTTGTAAATGGCAGCCTTCGCGAGTCGAAAGTTTTTGGCTCCTTGCGTTTGAGTTCGACTCGCTCCCGGCTGATCATTTGGCATCCAAAGATTTCTGTTTGGAAAATGTGCACATTGCATTGATTCGAATCTTCACATTTCCTTGCGCTAAAATACTCCTCAATTAGTTGTGCTGTAGCAATGGGTTCAATGATAGGAGCAGCCAGGATACCGTCCAAGGTAGGAACCCAAGGCTCGAACTAGCTAGCCACTTTGTGTCTCTTTTGGTGACTGGCGAAAAGATGTGAGACTCAAATTGTCCGAGGATCTTCTTCCTTGGTATTTTTCGAAATTTGACGAGCACACTAGAATTTATTCTTGGTGTAATTTTAAATCAAACTGAGGGTCACGAGATCTGTACGCGTAATATATGACACCGTTGATTGGTATGTAATGGGGAGCAAGTCGCTTGTTGCAAGTCAAGGGGATTTTTATATTTATGAGTAAAGTGTAGGAGATTTTGTTCTTGTTATTGAAAATCTTAGGCTTTGAAACATAGTGGGATTTTGTATAGGTTCTTACTTTGTCCCTATGTAGTTTGACGGATATATAAATCTCAAGTGGCATTTGATAGGGGGTCCTTTTCAACGGGAAACGGGGACAGTTGGTAGTGTTGGGAGGCGATTATAGTACTCCAATATCTCTTCGCCTTCAATCCACTCCTTGCGCATAAATGCTCAATGATTTATTCCCCTGCCATTTCTATCTCTCTCCGACTCTCACCCCCAAGCTCGCTAATAACAACTGGCTCTACTGACGCCACCATCTTGGCCACTGGTGGTGCACAAGCCGGTTGTTCATTTATCTCATCAACTAAACCAGCCACCTGGAATTCTGGTTTGTTACCCATACGTCTTGCTTCGAATGCATATGATGGAGATTTCTCACAGCCTCTAGCTGTTGAAATCCAGCTTGTATGTGGGTATGAGTCTGGGTTTGGAGAGACGTAGGATGCTACTTGGATTTCTGGATTTGAATTCGATGGTGGTTGCGGTGTATTGGTGGTTGAAGAAGATGAGCGCCGTCGCCAGAGAAGGAGAACGATTGTGAGTAGTGATATAACGAGTAGTGTCGCACCTACTGCTATTCCGATGACGATGCCTGTGGGAAGAGCGTGATGGGTGGCTGCTACTGCGGAGGATGATGTAGTAATAGCCAATATCGCGTCGGTTGATGCTGATGTGGACATTGATGTTAATGATGCTGTGCTTGTTGAGGTAGACGGTGCTGTATTTGTCTGTGAGGCCAGTGAGCCCATGGAAGATGCGATCGTCACGTACTGCGTGATAGTAGGCGATCCGGGACTTGAAAAAGAATTTTCCCAATCGTATGTGGCGGTCAGGATGATGGCGTCGCCAGGCGTCGATACATCGTTACAATATATCATCTCAACCTCGTTATATGCATCAAAAAAATACGTATTACAGTATGGCCAGGTGGGGTCAGTACTGGGTCGATTTGTGTTAGAGGGATTGCTCAATATCTACACAGGTGGTATTGAAACTCACCAATAAGATGCGCCAACTGATTCTAAGTAGGTCTGGTTCTCTGTATACGGATAGCAGGTAGTGACCACGTCGCAAGCTTCTCCCCTGCAATAATTTCAGCTTCTGACTTTCATTCGAACGAGAAAGAAATAACTTACGGATAGCAACACCCCACATAATTGCTGATGGGACCAGCACAAATAGCAGGCGAATTGCAAATATCGTTATTGCATGTTATAGAGTCGCGCTTTAAGGCTCGATCGAGATCATGTAGAGAAACCGGCGCTGTAATCATAGGATATCCCTCGTCTGTAGGCATTACCATTGGACTGGCAAGCAAGCCAAACAATAAAGTTGAGCAAATAACATTTTTCAAAAAGACAGTCATGTTCAATTGCCCGTCACTTTGGACTCAATGAGAAGGTGTCAAGTGAGAATAATATGGGATATCATGAAAGAAATACAAACTTAAAGGCATAACAACAGAAAACAAGGCTGAGTAGAACGTTCATTGTACCACAACAAAACGAGAACGACGAGGCGAACTTTTCTGCACTTGTCCGTTGACTCGTCTATCTTCCAAAATTGACTGGCTTAGATTATATTAAATGAAGTAGCCGTCTTCGTGCAAAGGGACACAGCTTTTCGAGGAGCCACTTTTGGCGACGACGGCTTGAGAAGAATGTGTCGTCGTTAATATTCTTTGGTTGGCATGTGAGAGTACACTGGTGCTTCTCGGGAACAGTCTGCAAACTCCCGCAGACAACAGATGTGAATATTCAACTTAGAGGCTGGTTTGGCGAAGACCTTTTGTGTATGCAGTCCGAATATCGGCAATAATAGTATGCTTTGAAAGACATGACGGATCAATCTCGAGGTGCCTGTGCGTAATCACTTTAGGTGGAAGGGGGGCAAAATGATGAGTATTATACATGTCGAAACTGGGTCCTCGAAGCTGAGTCCCTTCTAATCATTCAATATCTTAAAGAACTTTTGGTATCATCGTGTGACGCCAACTCCAGGCAGCTGGTACCCCGAGATTTTATAATGAGAGTCCCTAAATCAATAATAAACAAATCACATTATGAATCTAACCTAGCCTCGTACTGCCATACCGCATACTGTCCACATATACGCATGCACATGATATCTCAAGCTCCAGGTGGTAACAGTTTTATACCATGTCTCATTTACGACATCGACCCCTTACCCAAGAGAGGAGATGCGATTTAACAATTTCAATGTTTGAAAGGTTCTAATTTGTCAATATGATATAACCGTCGGGAAGAATCTGAATGGGACGAGATGATGAATCCACAAGGTAGTTTTATACCAAATTATAAAGAATTGTGTAACATATACTGAATCGATCGCAAGACTAAATACAGATTGAGATAGGAGAAGATATATGAAATAACCAGATTCAGTGAAATCAAAATCCAACTTCAGCAATTGTCCCTTGTTAGCACGGACAGCGGGTCAGACGGAGGTTTAGGTCATCCTCGATGAGGCCTATTCCTGGCTTTCTCCTCTTGCTCTCGCAACTCCTGCTCTCGGACTGCATCCTCATCCTCGGCAATGATGTATATGAAAGTACCTGTCCCGTTTATGAACTCCTCCCCCATGGCTCTAGCATTCATAGGATTGGCTTTCCAGTACAGATTCTTAATCTCTGGCATATTGTACGGCGCTTTTCCAAGCCCCCTGTAGGTACTCCACCTATATTTGAGTACATCATCATTATGAATACCCGTGTGCAATTTCACATTCAACCTTTGAATTGTTGCCATATCATACCCCTGATCCACTACAAATTTCGTGCGAACCCATACTTTCGGTACAAACCCCGCCAACGACCAGCTTACAAACCCAATGGTTGGAATTCTCAGGTCTGACATTCCTGCGTTGGGATAGTCTAGGAGAATGATATGATGAGGCTACAAACAGTTGTGCGCGAAACAGATCTCTGACAGTCCGGGTGCCAATTCTGTCTTTGCCCAGCTGGCTTGCATTCCGGCTGGGTCGTAAGGACTTACACCCAACTCGTAGTGCACCGGCAGATACTGATCAAGTATACCTTTCCCTTCTATACTCCCGATTTTATCTCCCTTGATCTTGGACAACTCAAAGATAAAATCTTTTATAGCAGTTATGACATTCTCTCGTTGTTGTGCCGAAAGTATAGGCCATGCTTGCTCAAAATTCAAGCCGTATAGTTGGGTTTCAAATGAAATATGACGCTTCATCTGCACCTCATAGCGTATGAGTTTTGGGATCCGAAATCTTGAAGATGGAATTTTCCCCTGAAGCCAGTTTAACGTTTTAGATTGGTGTGTGAGGTCATGTTGTAGAAACATGAAGGCCATTTTTAAAACGCCGCCGTACCCAATGCTCCATGACACAGAATCGGTCATGTAGGTACGTGAATCAAGAAGTCCTACAAGCGGAACGTCACCTCCGGCCCGGTAACGTCTCGTTGAGACTTTTTGATAAGTAGCCTTGGGCGGAGGCATAGGGGCATCCGTAATATGATAGCTAGAATTGTCTTTTTCATCGTACCAATCTGCAGACGGAGATTGGCCTTCACTGCGCCGCAAGATGAGATTGCAGATTAGCCAGGCGTCCGGATCGTCATCTATTTCTTTGATACTCTCGTTCATTGGCCAGCTACCCCTTTGAATGCTCCATTTGGCTTCATTTTCTTCATAGCTGTACATGGCATGGAATTTGTGACAATCATACCAGGGCTTGATGATTTTGTCGAGTGGAGGGTACCATTGACTCTCTAACCAGGGGCTTTCTTTCTCCAAGGAGTCTTCTGCCGTCATTTTTGATTGATAATAACGGTATTTGATAAATCAAAGATGTATATACTTATGCTGACAAGTCTGTGAAAACTTTAAATGAGTTATCTGTGAGTAGGAGAGAAGAAATTGTGGAAATCGCAGACGTCTTTATAGAGATTCTCTGAAAGAATTCAAAGGAAGAAGGCTAGCACGAACGCAGAACCATCATTTCGTCAAAGCAAACACTCTACCGATGAAATGAAAGGAATTCGTGGGATAAGATAGCAAGGAGCAAGGAGAGTAATGTCATTCAGAATCGCTTATAGGACTTGATGAATTTGACTACATTTACAAAGAATTTTTTTAAACAAGGGATAGTCGAGTCCCATTCCACAACTATCCGAATAGCGAGTTGGATAACGGGACTTCAGGAGAAAGAAAAGATCCCAACGAAGAGTATAAAGAAATACAGCACGCCATACACGCTATTTTGAAGGTATACCATCTAGCTCAAGAACTCTAAGAACGAAAGTTTATACGGTTAACTTACAAAGGATCTTCAATGTAGAAAATACGTCTCAATAAAAGACGTATTACTTCATAATAAAGACCATATTTTAACCAATGGAGATCGTGGATCGAGATCGAAATTGGAATTGAGATAAAGATTACACGAATTAACATTCGGTTGAATGACTTGAATCACAGATTGATCTAGTGATTTCCTTTGTGCATGATAAATGCAATTTCCAATGGACACGGCCGGACAAAGGTAATCTAGACCAACCCGACGACTGCAAATTTGGCCGAGATTACCTAGTTCTTTCATCACATATAAACGACTAGACGTGACTGTCCTTTGACCGCGAAATCGAAATAGCAGGTAACTTGGGATCTGCTTTCCCGGAAGAACCCGCCTCTGTTTCGTTGTTTCGTTAAGAATGTGACACGATTACTGATACTTGGCATGATATGTCACTGTGTGACTATACAAACAAGGAAGAAACGATTGACTCTACTAAGCTCCAGATAGGCACACCAGGAAAGTTTTAGATGCGGATGTTGAATGTAAAGTTGATGACTGCTAAACTCTCAATTAAGGTATATCCAACAACGCAAAATACTGCTGTGAAAGAGAAACAAAGCAAGTCGTGCATCTTGCACCAACTACACAAATCCACACTACACCAGCGCTCGCAATAAACGTGAAACCGCACACCTTATGGAAACCCTGTCTAAACGATCAATTGAAAAATTCCCTGCCAATTATCCTATCCATTCCAAAACAAACATACAAGTACAAGCTACCACCTAGACTGAAACTCCCCCCTCGAATCGTGTGCTGCTAGCGTCTTACGCACTAGCTTGCTTCCGCCCTTCACATGTTTATAGGCTATTGTGTACCAAGCTGCAAGGACCTAGTGGTCCGGCCATCTATTGTATCCAATGCAGTTGCTGTCAAGATTTTTGCACCGCGTCTCATTGCCCGAGTTGCTCCCACCAAGTAAGCAGAGTCCTAGACCTCCCGTTAGTATTCAAAACTTCTTCACAGGGTGTTCATATGATATATACCGAACTATATAGCTAAAGCGGCTTAGGAATCTATTGCATACAATGCCATCATTATCGAGCAGTTGACATCGCCGGGTGTTGTTGGTGGAGCTGTTAAGTCCACACGCAGGACAGATGGAAAATGGACCTTGAGCTTGAGGCATATTCACAGGGTATTGTATGAAGATGGTGGAAAAGATTTGAAATGAATTGTCTTCGTATGTAGCGTATGTGTGCAAGGTTGAGATGCGTTCAGTATGGACGACACTTCCCAAAGTCTGGCGAAGTGTAAATATTACGCAAAGGCGAAGATTATTGAAAAGTACTTGATATGGATTTCCAAAGTCTTCAGAAGATTGAGTCGGCAATGAACTTTACTATACGGCACCTTCTCAATTTAATGTAACATTTTCTTTGTGCCATAATATGAGGTTTCAAGGAGCGGAATATGAACCATGATTATGATTGACGAACATCTGAGATAGCTTCGGATTTATTCGATATTTTTCAATCGAACACGCTCTGGATGTCGAACATTGATTCTCGCTTCGGCTTCATCTCTTCAGACTGAAAGATATATGATTAGGAAACGATCAAAACAGGAATCTGTCATTTCATCGAAGAACATACAGAGAACCGTGCATCGTATTTTAATCCTTAGGGCTGATACATTATTTATGTTTGACGAAAACTTCTTAAGGTCGGTGAGACTATCTGTCATAGGAGTCAAAAGGTCTGAGAGAGTGACGAAGTGGAAATGCCTTCTTCACCATGCAGTAGTTGTTTTGACACTTGTCTGATTCTATAGTGTATGAAGAATCTCATCGGAAGTCACTAACTTCTAGGAAGAAATATTTGATCCCTCAAAATCGAACAGAGTTTGTTAATCGATCTGTTCTTTGACTATTGCACGACACAGTAATATTGGAGGCAGAAATAGCAAAAAAAGCGTTTTCAACACATCAAAAACGCATTCATAAGATCACGACCACAACGTCTGATTACTTTAAACCAGTGAACCCAAAAATACTTCTCTGAGATAAAATCTCTACGCCACCTCAATTAGCATATTCGAAACGGGCCCTGATTTACAGGGTAGTTTTAGTAATGATTATTAGAAGCTTCGAAATGATTCGAAAAAAAAAGTTGCCTTTGATGCGTAATTATTATTCGTCGCAGAATCGATTGATGGCGCAGATGCATCTGAACTGATGTCTTAAGTCGATGTGGGAACACAAGATATGGAAACTCTTGTAAGGACCCATGATATTGCTGTTGTATGTGCAAGATGCTGAAGATTCAAACAACCATAAGTAATGGTGGGAAGATGAACACAGAATCCGACCCAAAAATCTCATCAATCGTAAACCATATTACTCCTCCAACGTGTAAAACTGGGAAGCCGTTCAACACCGCCCGACTACCCTCGTAGTGCCATTCCAACCCCTGAGACTAAGCCCGCCCGAGCCGTAGGTCAGGAAGAACAATTTGAGCCAACACGAAAAAGATCTCGACCAGATTTTTCATAAAGAAATAGAGTGTTCGGAGTACACAGAAAGAGAAAGAATATCAATTCTCACACCGTGATGACTAGCCAAGCTGCAAGCTCACAAAGCGTGGCGTTAAAAAGCTCTGAGGAAGTCTTCAAAAGGGTATCCGAGATTACAAGAAGTAGAAACTCATCGTGCCGAGGGGCAGTATTTTGTGTACTGAAAGGATTGAGGCGTCACTGGGCGTGTTTTAGAGTCTGCGAGAAAATGATCCTGCTGAGACTCTTGCGGATGGGTTTGGTACGCCAAGGGACATGTGTTCTTCCCCTGTACAGACATGTCTTGCCAGTATCACATGATCATATAATTTTGTAACCATTTGAAGGAGAGGGCTAGTCACAAGAGATGTCCTCCTTGTATCTACAATACAGCTTCCGAATGCAAGAACCCTGCTCCAGCACATCCAACACACAACAGGTAGAAGAACGATGGAGTTTATGATCACGTGCACATGATCCTAGGTACCTAGACCTCCTCTACGCGAATCGATCGTTGAAACTTCAGCTCTCAGCCCTCAGCTTAGCCCGTCAAAATGTCCCCAATAAAAGAACAAAAAAGAAGCAAGAGTCATGCGATTTTCCACGCCCCTCTTACGATCATGCAGACCCATTCCACCCAAGAGAAAGTAAAAATAGGAAACACTGAAGGGTAGTTTCGCAAACGGGTTATCGGAAGGAATTCTAGAAACGGAGAGAACGAAGAAACGACAACGATAGCGATGAAAAAAAAGTAGATCCTCAACGCACGGTACGGATACAGCTTTCCGTACGGAGTGCATGAAGGGAAAGGAACTAACCGCCTTCAAAAGGGGGGGAAAAGGAAAAGGAGCGGGCCGTTGAGACGACTCATGAGTGAGAGCATAAGCATGAATAGTAGCAGTATTCATGGGTATATTCGCAATAGAAGCATAATAATCCTGTAGATTGAAAAATCAGTGCGTTTCATGAACGTTTATTATACCCCAAATTCTATCTCTTTTCGTCCGAACATTGAAGTGGTAAGGGACTTGAGTCCTTGGTCTTTTATTAGTCTCTTACCTAGTCGTCGTTGTTTCATATTCGAGGATGAAGTCTGTGCTCGTCTTTAACCACGAAGATTTTCCGACCTCCAATTAAAAATACCTATACACCAGTACTGATGTTCGGCGTGTCATTTCCACTCATTAGTGTTACCCGAGCGAGTGTTTAGGGCTCGGGGATTTTCACTCCTATCTACTACCTAGGTGAGGACCGATTCGCGATCGATTGATGAAATCCCATTGTGTGGATGAAAATGCGCGAGTAATTTTCTCGCCTGGCCTTTTTCTGTATCTCTTTCGAGCCGGATGCCTGGTAAGGTTGCCATGAATTTCATCCCGGGGGATTCGGAGTTACATGCCAGAGTTTCCTGTACGTTCAGCGACGGAATACTACTCTGGACAGGTAACAGGATAAATTGTCCAGGACCCTTGACTCTGGCCCTTCAAGGGTCTCAAGGCTGAAATGAAGGTCGGGGTAACGTTCTTTATCAGGAAGGGTCGCCGATGTCACTCTGGGTGGTGTACGGTAAGTTAATATTGAAGATATTGCATCACATCACGTACAGATATTGAAGAAAACTCGGAATCTTCGGTCGACAATAGAAGGAAGTTGGAGATCGTCGGCTAGGAGGCGAAGAAATCTGAAAGAAATCTGAAAGAAATGTCCGAGAAATACAAGGCCATTAGCATTATACTGCACTCCCGCTGCAAACAAGATTCGAAGAGAGGATTGAGATGAACTTTATTCCACAAACCCCGCCCTTTTACCAGGACATCACGTTTGTTTTACTCATCTTCAGGCTGAAAAACGTGAATAAGAATCAATAAATGAACGCCCTAGAATTACAAGTAGGGGAGCTCCTTGTTAAACGATTTGTTACAAATGAAATCCAAAGGTTCTTGTGCAGAAAAGATTCGAATCCAGAACATTTGATTGGCATTATTGGAAGTATGATGATGATATTTTAATTAGAAACAATGGAGCCGTGCCAAGTAAGTCGGAGAAATATGGTGGTTTTGCTTGCAGATGAAGACAGAGTTTTCCCTGTCATTGATGATTAGCAATCGAGGAAGTTGATAGAAACGGGTATTACAACATTGGTGGATCGACTTTCCTGAAGAATATGTACGAGTATGTAAAAGTATGTCAAACTAATTTGTTTTCATCCCATCTGTAGCTGAACGGCGAAGTCTAATCCTGTGAGACTTGCACAACACGACGACGATCTCAGGAGCAGTCCCATTGAACCGTCGACTCGCTTTCCTAGAATGGAAGTTTGTGATCCATTGAAGAAAATCTGATTAGATGACTGTGCGAGTTGAGACTTGAGATAGCTGCAACTTACCAAAAGGCTAGAACGTTTTCCATCCGAAGATATTTTCGTGACTGTGGAGTTAGAGAACTCTCGGGGCATTTCTCTCATTTGTCAATCGATCATCTGAGCACCCATTCAATTTCTTTCAAACTTTCATCCTTATGATAGTCGTTCTGTGCTCATCCTCAGCTGGCTTCGTCGTTTCGTCGTTTCGGAAGCGCAACAAATATCATTACACTCGAGTACATACCTAGCCGGTAGTTATTCATCCCATCAGCTAGTCAATATACTTTCCGTCTAATGCCCAAAAGAGATGACCGCTTTCTTTAGTTTGAGTCCTTGCTCTGTCCTCATTAGCTGCAGCGGTATAGATGCAGGTACAGATGCTTTGAAGCCATACAAGCCTTCAAGAACAGCCCTTGCATACGAAGTTACCCTCTTTTTTTCCGTAGAGAGCCCAAATTCTAAGGCTCCCTTACAGAAAAAGAGGAAATTCTCTCGTGTTTCAAAAGCCTCCTTTAAATCGTCGAGCCAATCGTAAGCATTTCCGGTACGCACCGCCAAATGGATCTCCGCACAGATCAATGCATAGCTACCCATCAGCATTAACGATGAATGGTTCTTTTCTTTCCGGTTGTATCTGTAGCTGTTTATCGCATGAAGCTTCTATGAGCATAAACAGGAGAGAGTGAGAATCTAAACGCAGCATCAATCATCATAAATAATGCGTTATGGCATATAACAATGAGATTGTATTATTGTTCCTTCTGACATGCGTTTATACTCTTGTCAAGCAAACTCAATTATTCACTAACATGCATCTAGGCTTAGAGTGGACGAGAGCAGGAATCCCAAAGAGCTAATCCCTATCATAACAAACGAAACCACTACTACGAATACCACAGTCTACGGCATTCACACAGACCTCGTCGACCGCTGGAAAGTAAACAAACCAAGAAAATTTTGTAAACACACAGATGAATTTTAAAATAGAACGATAGCGATGGTTGTGATTGATATCTATTATTGATATAATGAATGTAAACCTCTTTCACCGTCCTTCTCCCTTCCCCTCGTGCTTTCTCAAATTTGTCCTGATCTGATTTTCGAATCCGGAAGCGATATTCTTATATCGTATGCTTCATGCATTGAACGACATACATAATATTGATATTAAATTGAGATCACGAATCACCATCAGCCACCATTCTTCCAGCAAATACAATCCGGGGTACTCAGGAATCCTGGAACTGCAGATAGATACCGATACACAAAACATTGGAATTTCATCAACTCGACACAATCACACCAGAAAATAAACCACCACTCGAAAACGATTCTTTCCACCGAACCCTCAAGCATTAGAGCACTAGACGATCAATATCTGACATCCGCCGTACAACATCAAGCAAGCAATCCAGCAAGCCCATCCCTTACCCATCTACCTTCCACCACAACGCCTCCGGTCCAACAGCCATCATAATCCGATCTCCCTATTGGTCTCTTACCCAACACGCACCCAATCTTCCCCCAAAATCAACAATAACATCATATTATCAAAAGACCAGAATCGTATATACCCTCCCCGCAGACAAATCCAAGCTCAATCCTCGCCGCTCGTACGTTTACGAGCGCTCAGCCCCATCCCATCCTGCGCAGCAAGACCGGCAAGCTTCGCACTTACACTTGCACTGCACTTGCACTCGCACTTGCATTGAAAAAAAAAACACATTTGTTTCTTCCCGTCACGCAACTCGCATGTCGGGTTTCTTGGCCGCCTTTTCCTTTTCTCTTAATTTAGGTTCCGGATCTGTTTATTTGCTTGGGTTCCTCGTCCAATCTTCTTTCTCTCTCTTCATCCCAATTCGCAAGTACCTGTCATCCCGGTTCTTGGTATACCAGACCGCCTTCATCAATACCAATATCCATATCAAGATCCATATCCATCGAACTTCCTACCTAGCTGTTCTGCCCTAGGAGATTAAAAAACAACCACACGCGATCCCGACCGACCGACCGACTGACGCGTGAGAGGAGAAGCACCCCCGAAAAGGAAAAAAAAAAAGAAAAGAAAAGAAACAAAATCATCAAGAAAAGATACTTACTTTTTCCCATCCATTATATCGTCTTTGAAATCATCCCTCGAGTTTCACTCTTCCTTTCTCTCTCTTTTCTTTCTCTTCGAGATTTCCTCCTCCTTCGAATTTCCCGGTCGAGTTTCTCGATTTCCGATCTCCGGTTTCCAATTTCCCATTTTCATTCATCGATAGCTCCTTGATATATTTACACCACATATACATAGCAACGGCACTACCACAAATTCAAAACAAAAAACACTCAACGATATTGTGGAGAACATCATTCATTCATTCAGTCATTTGCTATCGTATACATTCATTTATTCATTTATTTACTGCCACCATCCTTCACTTCGCAAAGCGAACCCCAAGAAATCCGCAGAAGACGTCACCGCTCCATTATTCCATTATTTTATCAATCAATCCATCCATCCATCCATTCATTCCGAAAAAAAGAGAACAATTTATTTCATTTTTTTATTTAAATAATCTTCTCTTCTACCCCCCTACCCCCTACCCCATCAAACCCTCAAATCAAACCATCAAATCATCAAACCAACTCTCCACCCCTCCCACCCCTTCATCTAGAACCCCCCCGTCCCCATCCATCTCGCCAAACTTTCCAAAAGCACGCCAACTCCCCGTTCCAGGCACAAAAACAAGGTTTCCAGTCTCCAGCCTCCAGGAGTCAACGAAGCATAAGCATAAGCAGAAGGAAAGAAAAGAAGAAGGAGATTGAATCCACTCACAAAAAAACTCACCCACTCGCCCCGCCTCGCCCTACGAACGAAACAATCCCGAGACGAAACGAGTATCCATCTATCCTTCTCGCCGCCCCATCTAGAAAAAAGCTATCCTAATAATCGTGGTCTTTTTTGAAGAAAAAGAAAAGAAACTCCATACCTAGCTAGGTACATACAGAGCACATAACATACCATATCATATCATAACATAACATACCAAGCCAAGCCCCCCCTCACAAAAAACTCTACTCGGCATAATCCCAGTAACCTTCCGCAAGGTTTCTTGGGACTGGGCTCGGTATTGGAAATCAACAGAGCATTATATATTAATTTTCTCAAGAAAAACTATAATCAACAAATCCCGTCAACCTGGTCATTAATTCTTTTGAAGATATATCTCCACTCGCTCATAATATCCACCCATATTACTCTGCCATCCCGTCATCCACGCAAATCCGAACTTCCATTTTCATGCGAATCCCTTCCTTTGGCTTCCCCTAACAACGACTACGAAACGAGTCGAAGACGACGAAAATAACAAACTGTTTACTTGTACAACCACACGCACGCTTTTTCTGTTTTCCAAATTCCAAAATAGATCCCACGTTTTGAACTTTCCTTTACAAAACGAAAAGATCCAAAATTAAATTCTACGAAGAAGAAGAGTACGACATTGATTTGCTGCACCTACCGGTCTGCCTACTCACCTGCATATCATATCATCATCCTGCACGTTGCCGAAGCTCACCCAATCCATGCTTACGGATTCTTCCAAGCCTACTTCCTGCACTGCAATACTTTCCACGTGCATACATACGATTCATCCATCTAGGATTAATCATTTACCAAGCGTTGCTCCTAGCAAACGGACCAGACATCGATACGTACATTGCATCGTACACAACACCCTTCCACAACCTTTCCCGACATTCTTTTAAGTAACTCAAAAACTTACATACCATCCCGTCCTGCGCACTGCGTGGAATCTTCGGTACATTATCTTCTTTCTAGATAATCCTTTTATCCATCATATCAGATCATCGGCGAAGAAAAGAGACTGGCTGCGAGGAGACGAGGAAACGAGGAAGCGAAAGCTTGCAACTAAAGTCATACTTTGTGTAGCCTCGGAACCATCAGTCTGAGACAAGGTCTGGATACACAACATATAATCCCACACACTCCTTTTGGGTATTACGCCGTACGTACAACCTTGGCCAAAGATTGGATGAATAGTACGTGAAGGAGGAGAAACAGAAGGAAGCTCCTGATTTCTGAATCCGATTCATCGTTCAACTATCTCGTCAGTCATTCTTTATTGAGAAGTAATCATCTCTGTAAAAGTTGTGTGCCGTTGTCATTCGTTTGTATCATCAATTTCGACATTGCCTTCCGAACATCGCTATTCATCGCCATATTTCCGAAGGCTTTATACTCTTCGTTGCCGCACTTGAGATCAATCATACTACGTATGCCATCATTTTCGCCACGGCTTCACTCATTCAGTAATAGACATCATGTCGACCTCGAAAGCATTGCCATTGAGTTTAGGCTTTCTAGCATTGACAAGTGAGTCTGTCATGCTCATTCTTAACATCATCTTCTCGGCCACCATCTCGAAACATAGTACGTCAAGCAAAGCAAGCGTATCAACTTACGTCGCGACCGGTCTTGGAGTTGTCACAGAAGCATTACTTGTGCTACTGGTAATTAGACAAATCAAGTATCAAAACCACATCCAAGATCGTGGAAATGGACGACTAAGAATATATCTTTTTGCTGGACTCACCTCCATATTTACCGGATTATCGGCAATAGCTACAGCACTATCGTTGTGCTTAATGAGGCAAAATTTTTCTCTACTTCCCGAGTTAATTGTTTCCTCCCCGGCGCAATTGATGACGATGGGTGGATTTGTTATCTGGGCAATATCGTTGGCTTCGCAGGCCGTATTTCTTATTTGCTTAGTTGTGATTCAGAGGAAAGACTTTCATCAACAAATTCAGCCATATATCACCGAATCAGAAGCACACATCTCTTCGGAAATGCAGCAGAGATCACAACCCCAGAGCCTAAATGAAGGATCTGAATATGAGAGGAATGGCTCAATAGAATCGAAGATTCAATGGTCAAATAGCGGACGATCTCGATCAGGATCAGATCCAAAACGTTCGATGGGCTCGTTCCGATCATCGATTTCTCATGTTGTACGCCCGATCACTTCGAAGACTCGACTTATTCATTCCAACAGCCAACGCAGTAATCAATTCCGACCACCTTCTATCGACTCAACTTATCGCGAAACGAATGAAAGGACCGAGGACGACTTCGACTCATGGAACACATCTGGTGTAGATGCGCAATCTAGACAAGTCATTGAATCAGCTTCACCCAGTCCTCCAAGGTTTCTTGAAACGATTCCCGCTAGTCCGACTGGCAGTAGAAGTCCAAGTCCAGGGTTCCCATTAGATCTTGAACCACCCAGGCCAACACGGAGTCGAAGTTATAGTCCAGCTGCGAGTATCAGGAGTGAGAGATCGCTTTATCGAGCGAGGCAAGGGGCAATGAGTCCTGAAGGTACAAGGGAAGAAAACATCCATCCATTATTTAGATCCGACTCTCCGAGTCCAGCACCTGCTGCAACTGCCGAAACCATCATAACCGCCGCTCCGGGAGCTGGGCCAATTACCTTGTCGGATGTTCACAGTATTCGTTCAATAAATCGATTAAGAAGCGAGAGTCTACCTCCACTCATGCATAACCCTAGCTTGGATAGCATCCGACGAGCGATAGAACAGGAGGATATGGGAATTTCTGAAGAAGTCGAAGGAGAGCGTAGCCTGACACCACCCATACCGGAATGGATTTTAGGAGCTGGACCACGGACCAGTATGTCCGAATACAATCGCAAAAAGGCAATGTCGTTGAGCAAAGCAGGAAAATCGGATACGACAGAGTATTGAGCATTGGAATATCGGAACAGTGTGTTCCAAATAATGTTTGATATGGGAGGAAAAACGAAAGAAAGGAGGGAAATTCCCATGGAGGAAATGGAAAACAGGCTATAAGCTGAACGAATTTCTTTGCTCAATGAAGGCGGAGATGGAATGCAATGTCATGACGAACCCGATACCATTTGATGTGTTAGCGCGGCGTTTAATTTTTGAAGTTAGATAGGTATACCTTAAATTTTAACGAAATGGATGAATGATTTGGAAAGAAAAAGATGATGATGATGATGACATTGTCATTGTTTTCGGGTAGTGAAGAATTGCGTAGATGGACGTGATATTGATCAAAGGGCTGGGGTTCATCGTTGATGCAGGTAACAGTAACGGTAACGTTAATGGTAATGGTAACGGTAATGGTAATTTGGCCAAGACGAGGCTGAAAGAAACGGTACTGTTCTACCCCGCACTCGCCGCCGTACGCGAAGAGCTAGAGACGATTATGTAAGACGTCTTTTTTCCTTTCTCTAAGATTGTTGGCGCAGCTATCTGATTGACTGTTGGGAGAGATCACGTGGATGTGCTCTCTAATCGGGGTTTTTGTTGTTGTTGTAATTATCACGTATTATAATTTGTACGTACCGTATACCAGGTTAGATACCTAAATAGGCAATGGATGACGAAAACAGTCTTCTGAACGCGGAAGTATTATAGAAGAAAGCATTGAAAAATCTCTGATGCTCGTGGCCATGAATACTCGTATATATCTACACACAGCCTTGGGCCCCAAAATCGAATTCAGCAGATGATGTACGACTGATTGTAGCCTGGCTTAGCGTTTCCTTCACGCCACTACACATGGTCCGTGTGCAAGCGATTTGGAAGTTCGTACAGTTATTAACGACCTCACGACCTCACTACCCTACTAGTCATAAACCTTTTTAATTATACCTTCCAAACTTCTTTCTATCAGGAAGTAAACTAACTCCAACTCCAACTTCTTCAACTCCCACTGCAAACTCCACCTCCATCCTCCATCCTCCAACTTCAACCCCATTCCACTGCATTGCAACTTTCCAACACCAAAACTTACCTATTGTTCGTACATTGTCACTCTCAACATCCCACTTGACGTCCCTTCTAACAACATCTTTAGAAGTCTCACGGCTCTCTCTCAATCACCAACACAGTCGCATTTCCAAGAGTCGCCAATATGAAGTTGACTTTCAAGGTACTTTGTCCCTCGTCCCTTCAACATCGACGCTCTACCAGTCCATGATACTAATTACTGTTGGCCGCACCTAGGATTTGAAGCAGCAGAAATTCGTCCTCGAGGCTGAACCTACTGAACTTGTATGTCGTCAATATATTTTCGATTCTCGATATCATTCCACCTACCCTACCTTCATCGCGGCGTCATATCTATCATTCGAACAATAGCTAATACACATAACACAGGTCTCTGACGTCAAGGAGAAGATTTTCAAGGAGAAGGGATGGGAGGCGTCGCAACAAAAGTTGATCTATTCTGGTATGTTCTGCATTTGGCCGCAGATGTTTGTGGCTGATCAGAGACTGTTGGCGCACATTTGACTAACAACAATTTTCAGGTAAAATCTTACAAGATGCGAATACTCTAGAGTCCTATCATATCGAGGAGAAGGGATTCATCGTTTGCATGATTACAAAGGTAGATATCTACTAATTGTCCAACAATGTTCTCCCCATTCTTCTAACACTTGAGATAGCCCAAGGCTGCACCAGCTGCGTCTTCTGCGTCTTCTGCGTCTTCTGCGCCTAAAGCTCCATCAACTCCCGCTCCAGCCTCGGCTGCTACCCCCGCTCCACCTGCCGCGCCTGCACATTCTTCGAGTACTTCAAACACCGCTGTTCCAGCAACACCTTCTCCTGCTGGTGCTTCGATTCCAGCTCCTCAAGCCACACCATCCAATGAAACTACTGGTCTTGCTATGGGAGCTGAGCGCTCAGCACAAATCGCTGAGATGGAAAGCATGGGTTTCGAGAGATCACAGATCGAAGCAGCCATGCGTGCTGCCTTTTACAACTCGGAACGTGCTATCGAATATTTGTTGAATGTAGGTTCATATCAGTCTAAAAAGGAATAACCATGACTAACATTCTCCTAGGGGATCCCGGAACGTCTTTTGCAAGAACAACAACCTGCACCAGCTGCACCCGCCGCTGTTCAAGCTTCATCTCCTCCCGCTGCCGGTGGCGAGGATGACCCAGTCGATCTTTTCCAAGCAGCCGCAAATGCTGGTAATCGTGGTGGTGCTGCTCGTGGACGACCCGGAGTCGATCCTTTGGGAGGTGCTGGTGCTGGTGCTGCAGCTGGTGGACTCGGCAACCTCGACTTCCTCCGAAATAACCCTCAATTTCAACAACTTCGACAAGTCGTTCAACAACAACCTCAGATGCTCGAGCCAATCCTCCAGCAAGTTGGGGCTGGTAACCCACAATTGGCCACTTTGATTAGTCAACACCCAGAGCAATTTCTACAACTCTTGAGCGAGAATGCCGATGACGATGCGCCACTTCCACCAGGAGCTCAGGCCATCGAGGTGACGCCAGAGGAGCGTGATGCTATTGAGAGAGTAAGAAATGCCCACCCTTCTATTTAATTTTTCTTCCCACTAACAATTGGTAGTTATGTCGTCTCGGCTTCAATAGAGAGCAAGCAATCCAAGCCTATTTTGCATGCGACAAGAATGAAGAATTGGCTGCCAACTTCCTTTTCGAGCAACCTGAGGATGAGGAATAGATACACTTTCTCTGATTCTCGCGTCTCGGGTTTACTTTTTCCTATTTTACACCCTTCTCATTGAGCGAATGAATGACGGATGAGCTTTTCCATTTACGTGTGGTAATACCGGAGAATGGACGGAGATGTGAGGCAAGGGGTGGGGAGGAAATTGAGTAGTGGGAGGCCGGCAGTATTTTTCCCATACAGGATTGGACGGCAATGAATTGTGAAGAAGGATATATTTACGTTGCATAATTCCCGAATGGCATAGGCACAATGTAACGTAGTTTATTGTCATGAGAACTCTACCCTATCTAGATAGAGTTTGGCGAATGGATGGATGAATTGACAGAAATCCAATGTTTACCGTGATGCATTCTGGTTCTGACTTTGAAATTTTTTCTTGTGAATTATGGAGGGATATTCTGGTCTGAGGTGATGCAGGTGGTTTTGTTTGCAAAGTATGTCTATGGATCAACCCGAGCTACAGAGAGATATGCGGGGCGAGAGAATGATTTTGGAAGGCTTATGTAATCTCGAAGCTCACACTTTGAAAGGATCCGTAGCTGTCGTTCTAGTTTATGCCTTTCCAACCCTCTCTCGTGTTGAATGGCCACGTCCACAATATTGTGTATGCACATTGACCTGCTCCAAGCGCGCCCCGCCGATCCTTCTGCCGTGCTGTGCTCACTGTGCTTGCCGCGTCCTTCGATGATGTTTAAGGAAGCCGATGTTTGAGGGTACGGTAACCTTTATGCGGGTCCGCCAATCAGAAGACGCGCGAACGTCCAAGATGTTACTCGACTGCTCGCATTGCATTTTTGATTGCTGATCCATGCATTTTTTGCAGATGAGATGGGTGTACAACAATAAGACAGACATACAACATACAATACATACAATACATGCCTCAATTGATAATTCTTTACCACAACATTAATTCCTTCGTTCTCTATCTAACCAGCGCCATCTTATCGCATCTCGTGCGCGCGAAGTAATTCATTCGCTGATACATTGAAAGTCCAACCGTGTCTCGTAAACAACTTCACCCTTTATATTTCCAGAGCGCAAAGGGAAAAAAAGGTCCCAGGCATTTAATCCTAGACACACTGCTTGCTGGTGGTATCCTTTACTCTCCGACTTTTCCAAGCTCCATCCACCCATTCATCAATCCACCATATTATATACTACTTTAACAAGCCAACACTCTCCAGCATCAACATGGAGCCCCCTACATATTCCACGCGCTCTAAGCGTAAATCATCAGAACTAGAACCCAATTCACCACCCCTTTCCAAAAAATCACGAACATCACTTGATCTTCCACCTTCTTCTCCACTGTCTTCACCTTCTTCCACGTCAGCTGACCCCGTCTTGGCTCAAGGTTCAATGGACTCTGAAAATCTTGATCTCGATGCCAACATACATCCTCGGGGCGGTTTTCGCGGGAGGGGTCGTGGACGCGGTAGAGTTCGTGGTGGAGGGAGAGTTGGGAGAAATGGTAATGCAAAAATCCCTGTTGCGAGGGCGGGTGGTGTAGAGATTCTGGCGGGCGTGGCAGGCGTGGCGGGCGGGAAAGCTACTCGTGGAAGAGGTGGTCATCGAGTGAAAAAATCAAGTAATGCGAGGATACAGAGTTTGTATCACCGGAAACAATTACTGAAAACTCAGTATAAACAGGTGGCGTTGTTGCAGAGGGTCGCCCTGGATGTTATCTCAGATAAATCCTTACAGGCCATGAGCGAGGATCCAAAATACCATGAGACGTTGCCAGAGTATCAGATTGTGATGGATCAGTTGGCTGAGAGATATGAAGAGAGAGTTGCGCTGTTGAAGGAACAACGTAGGATTCAATTGGAATATGCGAAGAAGCAGAGGCAGTTTGGAGAGGATTACACTAGAGGGGTCTATGAGGTATGTCATTCTTTTTTTTATGACTGTGAGCATTGTTAACACGTATATAGACACGAGTAGAATTGATTCAGGAGAAGTATGATTTAATGATCAAGAGAAGACTTATCGAAGAATATCAACAAATGGAAGTTCGATATGGTGCGGATAGTCCTTCTCAGCATAATGTAAGTCAAGGAGACGGACACAATTTACACCAACGTACATTAACATTTCCCAGTTTGATCATTCACACATCAAAAGAATTCCCGAAGAAAGCTTTATCCACCCTGCTGATGCGTGGGTCAATGGTGGTCGTGCTGCACAGCTTGCTGCTGAAGCGGAGAAAGAGAAGGGGAAAAAGCGGGGCGGTCGTGGAAAGAAATCCACAAAATTACCTGCATCCCCATTCAAACCTTTGGATATCATGATGCCGGATGATAGTGAAGTCGCGCCTAAGAAGACGGCTTTGTATCAGCCTGCGACTTCGTTGTCTCTCGCCACTACTGTGGATGGAGATTCTGCTGCTCCTACCCCAGCCGAGTTGACCGAACAAGAAGATGCAGATGAGCTCGAAACTGACAAGTTTGGAGTTTACATTCCCAATAAAGCAAGACCGAGAAATGGCGACCCGCCAAACAATCGCATAGTGGTTGAACCTCCATTTACTTTCGATCCAGACGAAATAGGTATCCGTCATCACCATTACAAAAAGTACAACAAGAATGATCTTCCTACATTTATTGGAATGGATCCTTCTCCGCAACCAAAGACTTTTCATTATGATCCGTGGGTGAGGAATCATCATTCTACGAACAATCGACCAGAAGACTTGGATCAGACAATAGTCGAGACTCATAAATTACATCCGACTTTGGGTTTACCTGTGAAAGGTTCTATAAATCCTACACTTACTACAAGGAGTGATTGGAGTAAGCCTGTAGCAGAGACCAAACCTGTTGTCTTCGTTGTCGAAACTTGAGATGAAGAATCACTCAAGCCAAAATATGAGACTTCTCGATCTGCATGGATGGCACGTACGGAAAGGGAATTTGCGGATCTTGGCGATCAGCTCAAGATGGCTGAATCATTAGAAGCGATTGGACTTCGTGATCCTATCCTTCGTCCGATCGAAAAGAAGGTTGAGCCACAAATCATTGGCAAGATTAGCGACGATCTGATGGAAGCTGTATCGGAGGCGGTAAATGTCTTAAACAAGCCCGTCCCTCCAACATCATCCTCAATTAGAGCAACGTCCACAGCTCCTCCAACTTCAATACCTGGAACACCTGCACCTGCACAAAGAACACAAGGCTATGACCCAGTCCGTGATACTGGATACTCTCCTCATTTACGTCGATCTCCAGTCAGAACTTTCAACAACAAAAATTTAGATATCCTCGCCAATGCAGCCGAATTTCATGGGATGTCAGTGTCTCGTGGGGGGCTGCCGCAACCAATTATTCCAGCTCCAAGGCCAATGCAGCAAATCCAATTCACTTTTTCCCAACCAGAATTTTATAGACCACCGCCAGCATATGTACCTCCACCCCCACATATGACTCTCCCACCACCTTTACCTATGACTCTTCCCCCTCCTCCTCAACCGCTTCAGCAACAAACGCAATTCTTTCAATATGCAGGTCCTCCCCAGGCTCAAGGCGGTCCTCATAATAAGTATAAAGAGATTCTTCCTGCACCACCACAACCACAAAGACGCGTGCCGCCACCTTCATTACCTGCGCTGCGAAGTAATGGATTTAATCCATTTGTGAATGGGACAGGATACGGTAATGGTTCAGGAAGGGGTCCTTGAGATGATGAGTTACCAGGAAACTTATTCTAAAAAGGATCAACTACGTAATCTTGGATATATAGTTTTGAGTGCTCATTCACATTATGCGCTCTTCAGTTCACCTCATTTGAAAGTTCATGAGCGTTTTTAACAGTGGTGCATTTATTCTTCATAACTTTTCTTTCTTTGTATCAACAAAATAAACGATTTCATTATTTTTCTGGTTCCATCAATGAGATGGGTGCAAATTTCGGATTCCGGAGTCTTTTCGACGGACATATATACAATTCATGAGTTTATCTCGGAAATTAAGAAATTGGAATCGGATTGGTTGATAATGAAATAATAGTAAACATTATTAGGCGGAGTGCAGTTATAAAAGTTTTGTTTTTAATTTCTTGGACACTTCGGGGGGGGGGAGTGATGAGGGAAATTGGGGTATGGAAGAAGTGGCGGGGAGGATGGGATGGGAGATGGAGGACGGGGCAAAGAATGATTATAGTGTTTATATTAGAGTAGCAAATGGAAACCTTTTTTTTTCTTACTCTTTTTCTTGAAGATTTTGAAAGGAGCTAGGGGGAGGGGGTTGACGTGACATAACGTATGCTTTATGAATGTGAATGTGAATGTGAGAGGAGTTTGAGTCTGCTAATGTGGAAATTAATGAGGAAGTCGAAGAGGAAGTCGAAGAGGAAGTCGAAGAGGATTCTTGAGGGGAGGAAGAAGGGTGCGATGAGATGGTGGTTGGAATTGGATTTTTTGGATAGGAGGGCGATGAAGGGAGATTTGCTGGATTATAGATTATGGATCATGGATGGATGTGTATAGATAGGATAGGGGAGAGGAGGGGGAAAGGAGGAAGTGAGCGATAGATTGGATGGGTGTTGATTTCTTCGTGGATGTTAATGTTTCTGGGGGTTTTGTTTCTGGGATTTGGGATTTGCGATGTCGGTATTGGTATTGGTATGTGTGTGTGTGTGTGTGGTGATGTGATGTGAAGGACTGAAATTGGGGGTTGTGGTGTAGTCTGTTGGGAAGGAGTGAAGTATTTTACTTGTGAAATTTGTCATTAGGGAAAGAGTAAATAGCACTGCACCTATAAGGAATAGTATATTTTAGAGTGTGGTGATACGATGCCCCGAGATCATTTTTGGTAGTAAAGTATCTTGACAAGGAGCAAAGTAATGTACTCATATAAATATATACTTAGGGAAAGAGTAAACAGCGTCCCCTCTCATAAGGGATGGTTTGTTTTCTGTGAATAAATTGCTGTTATTTCTAAACACTTCCAAAAGGAAATGAAACTTTGGAGTCTGACCGGTTTGCATTCATAAATTTGAATATTCACTTTCACTTTCACTTACTGATAATTTGATCCTTATTACTTTCGAACCCCAAGTATTACCAGAGCGTATACATCAAGAAGAAGAACCGCTGTTCTTCATAGCATCTGCACTCATGGTAAACAATCTATGATCAGCAACGTGCGAGATGCTTTGCTAATCTTTCTTGTAAAGTCTATGTCGACTATTCAGAATTATTTCTGCAACCCTCATAACCATAGATACGGAGCGCCCTGCCCTTGGGAAACAACCGAGAGTTATCAAAGGGAATGGTCATTTCCAGCAGTCCAGATTATCCATCCTGTTACCGAAACAGCGGCTGCGAATGACCATTGCACCGACGGAACGATATTTTGGGAGGGCTGCTCACGACCAAGTAATGAGATACCCCTTAGGGTTGGACCTGAACATGCGCAACATACTGGATATTGTATCACTAGAAAGATAAGCCACTGTAGACTTTGGAGGCCTCAACAGATTAACCCATTTGTTTGTTGTTATCACGTCCTGAGACTGGAGGGTCCATCGAGGAAGGGGGCTTGTTTTGGAGAAAACTGTCCGGGACTTGTGGGGGCCAAAAGTATTCCTTTCGTTGACTACGATATTGCGGCTTATTATTCTGGCGACAAGTTACAATACGAAAGGGAACGGCTGGATTTGATTAAGGCAGAGGCGGAGACGGGAAAGGATGTGCGGTTTCAGTGGAAAAATATGGATGGGCCAGGCTATGAGACTTTTGAAGAGGAAAGGACAAAATACAGGTTTGGATTCCCAGGACGTAGCAGAGTCCCTAAGCCGGTCATGAGCTACATGCCGAATGACAGTTGGTGGAGGCCGCATTGACAAATTGGATCAAAACAACATGGAATAATATGGATGTGGACAATCATTTTTACTCTGTAGGTGTTGTGATTGCACAAAGATGAGTAGGTGGATGGATGTCATCATTTCGAGTTGTATGGGGTCAGGAATGCAGGTGGTATACTTGTTTGGATTCGCAAGAATAGGAATAGAAGAATAGAAGGGATGTTTTTTGAGCTTTGACACGTTAACGTGAGCGCGCATTGGGATATTGCGCTGGGCTGTCTCTAAGACAACTGAATAGCTCTCCCAGAGATCCGTGGACTTTCATATACTTTCTAGTAGTTGTAAAAACTTTTGACTTCTACTCTTTCTCAACAGAGCCGGAATGACGAATGAAAGACTGAGTTTTGATTACTTGGTACTAGTGTTGTGCTTCCCTTGAAGCTTCGTGGTATCGCCAATTTCAAGTGGGATGATAGAGTGAGTTGTGCCAAACTTCAAAGTGTTGGATTCGAAGGACGGTGCCACGAGTATCCTTCAACGACGAGCATGGAGCGGAATGTGCCACGTGATACAATTGTGATCATGCAAATATTGAGAGGAGGACTAGATAGGTTGGAGGTCGATACTTGCAAGTGAGCCTCACCACAGCACAGCCGTAAAGAAATTCAACCAATCGCAGAGTGCCGAGCTGCGTATATACATAATGCTTAGACAACATCAGATGATACGCGAGGTGCTACGTAGACAGAGATCCAATGACAATTATGATATTATGTTCGCCACTCTTTGCTCTTTACTTTGCTCTTCACTCTTCACTCTGAGCAAAAATGAGTCGAAAAGCATTTTAACCATTTTAAGCAAATTTGGTGCATTTAGCGCAATTATAAGAGTCATCCCACATAAATCCCTGCTAGCGTGTAATTGCTATCGAGAAAGGGTTTGCTGATTTTCCTGATAAATCCACTGCAGAGAACTTCGAAAATCTTCATTCAAATTCATAATTATCTACAAACCACAACAGTCAATCAACTCTTGCCCTTTTTCTGATTAGAAAACTCGAACCGAAATAATACCAGATATCCCACATCGCCTTTTCGCAAATAATTTAAATATGGCCGTTCGTGCGCAGTTTGAGAATTCGAATGAGTAAGTTTGCCTGCCTTACCCCTCCTCGATGTGGATGATATGATGGATTGGTGTGAGGGACGAGTACCCCACCACGGGTGGCACACTTGATGTGATGGGCGGTGGAATGATGGGATTGAACTGGCAATATGCCGAGGGAGAGAGCATGGGAATCAAGCTCGACGAATTTCGAATACTGGATAGGGTGCTGACAAATTGAATCTTGTAGAGTCGGTGTCTTCTCTACATTGACAAACTCATATGCCCTGGTTGCTGTTGGCGCCAGTGAGAATTTCTACAGGTATGTTCATTCTCAAACTTTTGCACTTGAGATTTCTGGCGCACTCCAGTTTTCTCTCGGTGGATGAGCGAAAAACTAACGAGGCAAACAAAAAGTGTATTCGAAGCAGAACTCCAAGATGTTATCCCAATTTGCCATGCCACAATCGCAGGAACTCGTATTATTGGACGTTTGACCGCAGGTAACAAGAAGGGACTTTTGGTACCAACGAGCACAACAGATCAGGAGCTGCAACATTTGAGAAATAGTTTACCGGACAGCGTTAAGATACAGGTGGGTTATTTTTCTTTTCTCCTGGGCGATTGAGGGGCTTTGCGGCCAGTATTGAGCTTTGCGATACTTGAAATAAGCTTGGCTTCACTCCCCCGCGACTCCAATTTATTTCCTAAATACTAACGAACAACCAAACAGAGAATAGAAGAGAGACTTTCAGCTCTTGGAAATGTCATAGTATCAAACGATCATGTCGCCCTTGTCCATCCAGATCTTGAGCGCGAAACCGAAGAAATTATTGCCGATGTCCTCGGTGTTGAAGTTTTCCGTCAAACCATTTCCGACAATGTCCTTGTCGGATCCTATATGGCTCTTTCCAACCAAGGTGGTATCGTCCATCCCAAAACCAGCATTCAAGATCAAGATGAATTATCTTCGTTACTACAAGTTCCATTGGTTGCCGGTAGTGTAAACAGAGGTAGCAGTGTAGTTGGTGCAGGCATGGTTGTTAACGATTGGATGGCCGTTACTGGGTTGGATACTACGG
This sequence comes from Botryotinia calthae, assembly GCA_004379285.1. NCBI lineage: Eukaryota > Fungi > Ascomycota > Leotiomycetes > Helotiales > Sclerotiniaceae > Botryotinia > Botryotinia calthae. Next base: position 7,611 of record PHWZ01000222.1, on the reverse strand, counting down.
CTACGGAATTGAGTGTGGTCGAGAGTGTATTCAGGCTGGGTGAGGGACGAGGTCCAAGCGATATTGCAGGCAAGAACAAGGATACCATGGTGGAAAGTTTCTATTAAACTTCCTGGTGGGGAATGTGTATATGGAGAATTTCGGAGGATTAAAGACTTCAGTCTTGTGGCTTCTTTTTCCTCGGTCATCATTTAATAGATGTCATGGGGCATTTGCTAGCAGAAGAACAATCTCTTCTGCTGCTGTGGTATGATAGATAGGGTAAACTGGTCGTTTGATGGCCATGAATGGAGACTTTTCCCTCCCCATGCCAAAGTTCTGGCTTGCAGATTTGCATGACTCTCAAGCTGTGAAATTGGACCTATAACTCTTCTCAAATGGGTACATTGGCATGTGATCTCATTCTCAAACGCAGTGGACTATCTTCATCCAACAAACGAGATTTGTATTGGGGCAAATCACTGGACCAATATTCCAGCCTGTTGGTCCATTTTTGCACCATTTAATACAACAGCGCATCAGTATAGGTCTGATGAATTGCGAACATTCTCCATACAAACATCGTTCTGACACATAGCCGTGAACAACTAGTAATTTACTCTAATTTTTCTAGAACTCTCCGATACCCCTATAAATTCTTTGAACCTAGACTCCATTATTTCAAACCCTTTCGACATATGAACCGCATTTACTGGATTCAATCTGGACCCTTCGAATCGGATACAGAATTCCGAGTGCTGACACGTGATCAACCCGGTTTCTTCGTGTTTTGTGGGTCCGTGCACCGTGCAGTTGATATTGACTCGTTTATTCTTTTCGAAGAGAAAGTTCACTTTTACTTTTACCTTTTTCGGATTTTGTTTTTCTTTTCATACCTTCGTGTTTAATCTTTCTTTCCAGAATCGCCTGTGAAATCTTTCAATGATGTTCAAGCAAGGAGGTTGATCTAAAGTCCGAAAATATCATCGCCACGGGACAAGGTTTGGTGGTGAAGGAAAAGACATTGCGTACCGTGAAAGAAAAGGGAGAACGGCGGAGAAAGACTGGAAGTAAAGAAACTGGGGGATAAAGCATGGATGGGGGTATATTAGAGACGGATTTGGGAATGGATTTTATTGAACAGTGGGATTGGCAGCAGTTTAGGGAGGCCGAAAGTATGGAGTTGGAGGATGGAGAGGATAGTGCGATGCAGACGCAAGTGAGCGCTGAGAATGCAGAAGAGATAAAAGAGACGACAGGAAATGTTGGGGGAATGGGAGGGGCAGGTGAGGTGGATCAGGGGGGATCACAGAATTTCGTTTTACCACAGTATGATGGGCCTGCTGATGATGAGCATGTGATTGGGGAAGATGGATCGGTATCAGCAATTGGCATCGACGATATTGATATGGGATCGCGCCAAACAATTTTGCCACAATTCGATAGCCGGGCTACATCCATATCGAAAACTAGGAGTGAAGATGTCGATGTAAGCTCTAGGCATGATGATATAGCGACTTTAAATCTACCTATGGAAGAAGGTTTGAACAGAAACGCTTCCATGGCGCAAAAGCAAAGAATGGTTGCGGAAGATGTTGAACCGAATAAGGAAGTAGTTGGAGGTATCTTCAAAAAACGCGATGATGCAGCAGATGAGCAAGAAGACCAAGCGACGAATCTAGCTGGTGAAGAAAGCATCCCGGATTTCCCTGGAGCCGAGAATTATGATCTAGAATTGGTCAAAGTTGATGAACCAGCTATACTCGAAGATACTCGTAAGAGCACCTTATTAGAGTCAATCACAACAACTACCAAAGTGACAGTTGACTCTGGTCTCATCGCGGATGTTGATTCTTCCGGAGGAAATAAGAATTTTGGCGAACAAATCTACGACAAGTCAGATGATAGGATTAAGAATCCGAATTTAGGCTACGAGAAAATTACGTCGGAAAGGAGCAATGGAATTTTGAACTCGGAAGAGGCAATTATCGAGATGGGAGCTGGGCCAGTAATCGATAAGCCTATCGATGGAGAGAACAATGAAATCGGAGAAATTCGCTGCAATGTTCAAATCTCGAGCACCACTTATTCCGAAACGACTGTTGAGACTGAAATGAATGGCAACAAAGATGCACATTCTGGAAACGAAGATCACGGTGCTCAAAGCATTACCAGCGGGTTCATGAGTAATGAATATTTAAGGTACCTTGAAGGGAAGCCAAGCTCAATGTCTATTCTGGAACAATCACCTGTTGAATCCGCACCCCGAGACAACTTTTCCGAAGGAGTTCCGTCAATAGATGAGAATATTATGAATGTTGCAAACAGGGGAAATATGTTAAATCTCACGCATATTCAAGATTTTGGAATTCCTAGTCAACTACCTGTGGGTGATGATAGCTTGGATGATGTTGAATTGCCTTCACTTTCCAGGTTGGAAGCTCCAGTACAGCCAGGACAAGTAGAAATCCCGGATAGTGATGCGATCACAGAACCAAGTCAGCAATCACCGCAAAAGCTCAGCCATAATAGAAAGACACTCGATAGCTCGGTGAAAAATGGAAAGAATGCGGAAATGATGGCAGGAGTTGATGCGGTCAGAGAAGAAAACGAGGATGTGGAGACCGAAGATTTTGTAAGCTCGTTTGGGAGAGAATGTGCTACAAGCTCCATCGACCCAAAGAAAAATCTCAATGGGCTAGAAACAATGGAGTCTGAAACTCCACAGAATGGAATAGGTGATTTTGAAGAGATTGGAGAGCCAGTTGAGCGTGCGCCGATTGGTTCTGCCGAGAAAGTAGAGGAAGTTCCTAGAGCCGACGAAGATGATATAGATATTCAGCCGCCCTTTACTCAAACATCACCACAAAAAACATCAAATAAGAGGGGTAGACCACCAGGAATAAGAAAATCTAAGATAGCAAACAGTCAAGCTGACCAAGAAAATATCGAGGGTACAGCAACGCTCGCCGAAGCTGATTCAGATAAGCCGATGGATTTGGAGAACGAGGAAGACTTAAGCGTAGGTAGTCCTGTGATAGAGAGGAAGAAGCGAGGTAGACCATCTACTAGGAAGATTTCTGCATTATCTGTCGATGAGTCTGTCGACAAATCAGATGACGCAGCTACGCATACAGCAGATAATCCCTCTCCACATAGTCCCGCACCCGAGAAGAGAAAGCGAGGAAGACCATCTAGTAGAAAGGTCTCTTTGTTATCTGCTGATGAGCTTGCCATAGAAGAGGATAAAGCAGCTGTGGATGCACCAGAAAGCTACGAGGCCACTTTCATCAACAACACAGCTCAGGCACATTCATCTCCCAGGGATATCCCAGCAAACAAGTTATATCCAAGCAGCCCTACACCTGAGAAGAGGAAACGCGGAAGGCCGTCCGAGAGAAAAACTTCCACTTTATCTACTGTTACGAATGATGGTGATGATCTCGAGAGGGAGGACGAATTGATGGATGAGGAGACTATACATTCGAATATCGGTCGCAAATCGACAGATGAGCCAGCTTCAAACCCTCCTGTTCATTTCATGCAAGAGGAGAAGGGAAAAGGAAGACCATTAGGTAGAAAGTCTTCAGGTTTGATTCCCGAGAAGAAGTATTCTGAGGGATTAGACGGAGAATTGGACCAGTCAGATGACGTGACAGCAACAGCCCCAGCCCCGATTGTTGAAAATGATGATAACTCTGAAGTCAACGATACGACGGATGAAATAACCGCAAATTCGTCTTCACCCGTCAAGCGAAAGAGGGGAAGACCAACCAGCAGAAAATCTTCCGGCTTGAGTCTCGAGAAAGCCAACACTGAAGAAGTTGCCAGAAATGGTTCGACTGATGTTTCAGTGATGGTTCCCGGAGATATTGAAACGGAAAAATCTACGCCTAGTCACAGATCTACTGAAAAGCAAAATGCCATCCCATCTTCATTGGTCAAGAGAAAGAGAGGAAGACCTGCAGGGCGTAAATCTTCTGGAATCGGAGCAGAACATACAGAAGCTGAAGATTCATCGTACGAGGTTTCACCGTTGTCTCATAATGATATTGATGTACAAGCCACTACAAATGGGGAAACAAATGATGATTTGGGTGAAAGCTCGTCTGTACGACCGAGAAAAAGAGGCCGACCTAGTCGAAAATTATCTGAACTGAATCCTGAGAAAATACACGTCAACAAAGTTGCCAACGAAATCTCTGGGACCATCGTAATGGAAAAAGACCTTCACAGCGTTGCCAAGGAGCCTATGAACGAATTTCATTCCACCGATGAACAGGCTGATCTTGATTCCTCGCCAGTGAAGAGAAAGAGGGGAAGGCCTGCTAGCCGAAAGGTGTCTCGACTAAGTCCCGAAAAGACAAATATCGACGAAGCTTTAGAGGAGATTCCAGATATGCGAAAGAGTGCTGTTACAGATGCTAGTATCCGTGAGCCTGTATCTAATACGAAGTCAGTGGACGAGCCGCAAACTTTTGCCAGTACGTCACCCGAGAAGAAAAAGAGAGGTAGACCAGTTAGTCGCAAGGTCTCCGCAGTGAATGATCCAAATAAGGGGTCTGTTGAACCTCCAGAAGCAAGTCAGGGGGTCATTGCAACGCAAGAAACCTTAGCCGCAAGCATTGATCAACCAGTTGTGACCAGTTCTTCGCCAGAGAAAAGGAAAAGAGGTAGGCCCTCCAACCAAAACTCTTCTAGTGTTAGTACCGCGAACAAGGATGTCATTGAAACTGCCAAAGCAAGTTCCAGCAATGTTGCTACAAAAGCTTCCGGCAAAGTTTTGGATGCTAATATCAACGAACCTGCACCTGATGCTAGCCTACCGGTCAACGCTTCACCTGAGAAGAGAAAAAGTGGTCGACCTTCCCGCAAAGCTTCTAGCTTGAGTAACGGTAGTGCTACCATGAAGAATATGTCGGATGGCGTTACTAGTAGTGGCAAGAATATTCCGACCGAGATTGTTGACTCAGATGAGGAAGAAGAGGCGCTGCTAAATGAATCACCGCCCTCAAAAAAGGTTAAGCCAGAACCAAGGAAGAGAGGCCGACCATCTGGAAACAAAGAGTTGGATAACAGTACCGAAGACGCAAAATCTGGCGAAGAAGATTTGTCAGAGGTATTAAGCGTTAGCGCTAAGAGTGGTGGGACAAGCCAGGTGGATACACAGGTTGAGGGAAAACCTCCTGCATCAGAGAAAAAGAAACGAGGTCGACCTTCCGCGGCCAAATCTAGGCGTATTAGTAATAGAGATTCTGATATTGGAGAGGAAGAAAAACAAGTACCCGGCAAAGTCAAGCTTCGTAGCGCAGAAAGTGAGGACCTTGACGAAAAAGAAGCTGACGAACAAGAAGAGCCAGTGATTGAGAAAAAGAAAAGGGGAAGGCCAAGCTTACTCAAGAACAAAGGGAAACAGGCTGCAAAAGCTTCAGAGCCTGTAGATCAAGATGCCACTATCAACGATATTAAATCTATCACTGGTGATGTTGAAACGAAAGTGTCCGGAAGTCAAGTATCCACTTCGTCAAATACCTCCTCCTCCCAACGCCAAGATGCGTTTTTGGCCGAGATCAAAGCGATGAAACTCGTAAGTCTAAGTCTCCCTTTCACTCCTTGTCTTCTCTTTCCTTCGGAACATCAACTAATTTTATCTCTTAGACATCAATCCAAACACGCAATGCGAATCTCAGGGCAGAGATTGCACAAAAACGCGAGAAAATACAGGAGATCACGGAAGGGTTAGAAAAGCCAGCGAAGCAAACGGTCAAGAGACACATTAAGTTGTTGCATGATTACAATGATATCAAGGATGTGGGACAGGGATTGCTGGGTATGATTGCAGATAATAGGGGTGTGAGAGTGGGGGAACTTTATGAGGAATTTGGGGTAGGGATTGCGGATTAGGAGGTTTGGTGGGAGGGGAAGGGAAGGGAGGGGATGGAATGGAAAGACTGTGCTGCTAGAATTATGGTGAGCAAATCTCAAGGGAAGGGAATGATATAAGGATGAGTGCAAAGAAAAGGAAATGAGCATGTTGCTAATGGGTGTGCTTGGTTTGATTTCTTTATTATATGATACCATTTTGCCTACTGTTTGCTAGGGCGTAGATATTTTTCTCTTGAGAGAGAAATACTAAAGGAGCTAAACTATTGAATGTCTATTGCTTGTGTATTAATAGACAGATGGATGGGAATAGAATCTTTCTCAATAAGATTATATAAACACAGGTGGCTACGTAGGTAGCTATAATAGCTTTACATACAATAGAAGACTTGTTTATTATCATAGTTGTATGAAAACGAATAACTCAAGGGTATCATGGAATGGGAAAGATGTTTCTGGTATGTCATGTGCATACCGGATGCCAGATACGTCTGGTTTCAATAGCTTTATAATGTTTGATGTTTGAGAGGTTAAACGAAGGGGAGTGGGAATATGGAATCTTAGTTGGTGATTTTTATAAGAGTTCGGAGAGAGCAGGAAGGAGGGGATTGATCAATGTATACTTCATAGTCATAGATAATTTTCTTATCGTACTGTTTTTTACAAGAGGATCTAGTCCCACATAGATGGGGTTTCAGAGAAATGAAATGGTGATTATCGCCTAATCCTTCGATAGAACCAAATTTGGGTATTCATAGCTTCAAAAATTCAGTCCCTTTCAAATCTTCAAACTCCTCTCCATCCCTACAATCCACCCCCTCCTTCACCACCCTCCTCACCTCCTCCCCCACCTCCCCCTCTCCATTCAACAAATCAAAATATCCACTTTTCACCCCCTCCTCCGCCAATAACCTCACCGCCACCTCCGCCACATCCGCCCTGGTAACCTTCCCCTGCCCCGTCGTCTTCCCCAGACTAACCCTCCCCGTCTCCTCCTCATCACTCAACGTCCCCGGTCTCAAATCAATCCACGTCCAATCTTTCCTCTCCTCTCCCAACACAACTAATGCTTGATCTGCCGCTAATTTCGCTTTGTAATAATCTGGAAGAACTTCCGTATTTACTTTATTCACATATGCCCAATCTTCTTCGCTCCACCATGGGGCGCGCGAGCGTCGGCATATGAGCGCAGAGACGAGCAGAAATTTGGTAATGGAGGGTGTGGAGAGAGAAGCCCGGATGAAATGGATACATGCGTTTTGATCGATGGCGTAGGTGCGGTCTTTGGATCCCTTGCCTCCGGCTCCTGTGGATTGTCACATGTGGATTAGTTTTCGATTTCTTCATCTCATTCTCATCATCTACATCTATTTGTAATCCGCGACTTTCCCTTTCCAAAACAAGAATGAGATAGGATAGAATAAAATCAAATAGGAATAAGAGGAATGGGAACATCGTACCAGCACACCAAATAACCCAATCTGCTTTTACCTGGTCCAGAATCCGCTTCGCGTCGCTCTCGCTCTTGACATCTTCAATGCTGGAGACGAGCACCTCGAGGTTTCCGGCGCTGCTTTTGAGCGCCCGCGAGGCCGCCGCGAGGATGTCGGGTTTGTGCTCTGGGTTGCGGATCATGGATGTGAGGTTCCAGGATCGAGAGAGGATTTTGGGCGTGAGATGGAGAGATACTTTGCCGTGGCCGCCGAGGAGGAGGATGCGCGGGGTGGTGGGGGACATTTTTGGGGTGGG